>WNNJ02003539.1:0-85093 GCA_012934845.2 Pomphorhynchus laevis | reverse complement strand
GATTTGTTGGTCTCAAGATCCCAAGAGAGGGGTATGCTAAATTCTTAAATATTTTTATAAATATTTTGTCTGTTTTCAGTTTTTGTTACTTCCTCATATATTTTTTGGAGTTTCGACTTCGGATTTTAACCAAGTATTTAATATTTAATATAAATATTTGATGTTAATCACAATATTTTAATATATTAGCATGAAATTAACTAAAGGAAGTATTCAAACAATCGTAAAATTTTCTTTAAGTTCAATAAAACATTTAGAATTCACTACTTCCAATTAATGAAAAAATCTACTTACAAGTAATAAAAAAATTGTAATAGTGATAGCTATTGATCTAAAGAAATCATCCAGCGTCACATTTATCATGATGATGGCTACCACAGCGACAATAACTGCAAGTGTTTTCAAAGTGATTGCAATAGCACTGTCGAATAGATATCTTGCAACACTCTAAAAATATAAATTTAGCATTTCTAGAAAAAAATCAAATGCTTTCATAAAAATAGTTACCAATTGAATATTTTATGGATTTATATTAATTATTAATTAAAAATAAATTATTTACGATGTTAATACTCTTTAGGATTAGTAATTAACTTTTAATAATTTATTATTTATTAATTATTATTAATTCTTAAATGAATTTATTTATTTATTTATTTAAAATATTAAATTAGGAACGCATTATACAGTTATGTATTCTATCGCCCACTATTTTTAGATAGCTGATAGATACATTATGGTTATACATGACTAAAATTAGCTTCATTTAAATAAAAATTAAAATTATCAAACGTTTTATTAGAAATAGTTGCTATTATTTTGAATAAAATCAATAGGAAGTGAATATAGCTTAATTGTAAATTGTTGTCGGCGTAGAATTGATTGTAGAGAAAGTGTCCTCGTAATTGTTAGATAATGATAAGTTAAGATTTAGCGGTTCATATATTACTAGTTACGTAATCTTTTTTGTAAATATCGATGCAAGTTTTTACAATTAATAAATAATAACTTTTATTAAATATAAAAATTATATTTAAAAATTATTTCAAATATTCAATTATTTGTGAGTTTACAGGTTACACTTACAATTATGTTAAGATAAAGTAATTAAAGAAGTAAAAAATTCTTCGTATTATTACTGCTCCTATATTAATATTTATATTTCATATTAATGTAATATTAAGCAGTACTTCACATTAAATTTAAGAAATCTTGTGAAAAATTAAACTTTATTAAATTTAAGAAATTAAATGATGATAATTTAATTTTATTAAAATTAAGAAATTTAACTTAGAGAATTAATTTCACTTTTTTAGTTTGCAAACGAAATTTATCGACTTTTCAAAGTATTATGCAAATAAAAGATTAATTATAAGTAAGCATTATTAGAATTCTAAAGAAACTCATAACATTTTCTTTTGAAAATTTTTATAATTTTATAACACGAAATTTGTTATCTTGAAACGTTTCAATATAGTTTTATAAACATATCATATATTTCTATATCATAATACAATTATAATATAAAAATATATTATATGTAATATATAATATATTTAATATGTTTATATTAAATATAATATTTTACGAATTGTAATATGATACATATTATAATTATATAATGCAATGCTGTAATTATATAATGCAATGCTCTTATACAATGATGATATGATAACAGGTGAGCTTTAATTAAAACAATATTAATGTTTATATAAATACTAATATATGTAAAATACTTATATATTATTGAATATTATAACTATTTAATAAATAGTTAAATATTTGTTAATCTTCTTATTGACTAATTTCTATAGCATTCTATGTTGTCTAAATTATTTAATGGTAACGATTTTTAGGCGATTGTTAATATAACATATTATATAATATTTAATTATATTTATAATATTAAATATTTAATTATTTAATAATAATCCTAGCTGGTTTTCAAAGTGAAAGTCACCTTGTGTGACTTAGCAACTATTCAATAGATCATTAAGCATCCATTACAGGATCACCAGTCCAGATTTCAATCGATCTTCATGATCTCCGGCGGGTTTGCGATTCTCAAAATTTTAAAATCAATCAGTTAATAAATTTTATTTATTATAATACTTAAATAATGCTCGTTACATATGCTTGTAATCAATTAAAATATCGAACTTATGTTTTCAAATAAAATTTGGGTAACATTCTCAGATTATTTCAAACATTTTTAAATTATACTTTCAAAGTTTTATACAAATTATTTTGTTTAAAAAATTGTTAAAATCATTTACTAAGAGCACACTATGCTTTATATAAGATGTTAGAATAAATGTGCAATTTACTTACTTGATTATTGAATCTAAATTTTGCCTCAATCGCAAAATTAAAATATAAATATACGATTGTATTGTAGATATTATATAGATTAACCAAAATACATGAGCACAGGATTGAAGCACATAGCTAAATAGAAAAATAGGTATAAAATACTTTAAACATTAAAAATATTACATTTATTACATATTACATTTATTTTAAAGAAATAAAAATAATGATTTATTTTATTTTAATTTATTTTATTCTTATAATAGATTAAATTAACTTTTAATTAAATTCTTTGCTTCCAAAACAAATAATTAATAAATCTAATTGATTGATATATTTATTATATTTCATAATTATTATATTATTATATAACAATTATTATAATTATTATATTTAATATATATTTAATCTTATATCATAATATTTTCACGGAATTTAAAACGTATCTCGTTTTTTGGATATCCTCTATTCAAAATTTTTAATAAAAATCAAATGCAATCCTCAAAATTATAAAATCCATTAGCTAATAAATTTTATTTTTAATAAATCCCAGTTTTTATTGGCAATTAAAAACATTAAAAAATGAGATAATCAATTGATAATTCAAATTGCAATTGAAATTGCAAGTTTCGTAGTTAACTAATAATGTGATATCGTGATTTAAGATATCATGAATGTAAGATATCTTACATATCAGAGAATTAAACATTCTCTGTGTAGCTACGTAAATATTCAAAGTTACAAAATTGCCGATTTAGGATTTCAAATTACATTTGAAATCAATTTTGTGCAAAAAATCGGGTTTAATGTGACGTTATTTAATTAATGGAATTTAGTTAATTATAAATTAAACAAGAATACATAATTTGTATGAATTACTTAATACATAATTTGCGCTAAAACGAAACTTTATAAGACTTTGCGTGTCTTTAATCATTACATACTTAAAATGTCTCGTTTTAGTGCTTGCTAAATATCGGAAATGACAAATATAGAAATTACATTTGTGTGTCCGGGAACTACAAAGTACGTGCTGATATTCCAAACTTTAACGAATCCATCCATATGGATAAAAGACTAAATAGATAAAAAGTAATTACGTAAAATTAGTAATCGATAAATACATGAAGATATTTCGAGTATTAAATAATTTTGGAGACATTAGCTATGTGTATTAAGTTCTTTTATTACCGATTAATTAAAAAAGATGTAACAATCACAAATCGATAAAGTCAAAGCTTTATCGACTGTAAAGCTTTGTAAGTAAAGATTACGACTTAATAAAGAAAAAAATTAAAGAAATTATAATAATTTATGATAAAGAAATTACACAACATTGAACTTGGCAATATTCAGCTTAAACGATTTATTCGACAAATTCTTGCTGAAAGTCAATGGTAACTAATGACATAACACTTTAGGAGCAAAAGAGTTTTTACATTTGCCAAATTTAAATTAAAAAAATTAAGATGGAAAAAACTAATAAAGAAAATTTTTATAATTCTGGAAAATATAATTACAATATAATTAAAATATATTAAAAATATACTAATTAGAATCTAATTAAGATAAAAAATATTGAAAAATATTTACAGTTTAGTACATGATTGATAAAATAATGTAAAAAGATACATAATTGAAGTATCTATTATTCCTTTAAAGATTTAATGTATTAAGCAAGTGCAAACACTTATCAGCTCAAGTCAACTTCATATTCTAATCATTTATGTTCCAATCAGTATCATATAACCGCTTCAATCGTCTTTTGTATTGATTGTCTTGTGATATTCTTGTATGCTTAATTTAAACTATTGATGTGTATATTTAATATTTAATAATATTAAAAATATAAAAATATTAATTAATATTAATACAATTTTTTTATTTAATATTTGCTAAACTTTTGATCCAAAAGTTGAGCACCCGAATCAGAATAATGAAGAGAGGTAACTCCGACTATTTAAAGACTGGAGTGATTTACCTCCCTTACCAGATCTAGTTGTTTCCCTGTCGGCGAAGTAACGTTTCACGTTCCTGTAGGTAGACTAGTCCACTGAAGTAAACGTCGACGTTTAGATCGCCTATTTCCCTGAATCTACCCGATAGCAACATGATAACATCATCTTGCAATCAGTATCATATACCTGTTTTATTCGTCTATTGTATTGATTGTCTTTCTTAATTTAAACTATCGCTACATATTTATTAAAAACAATAATTAATGTTCTTTTATTAAACTTTAGGTTATTTATATAAATAAATTTTAGTATCCATTTTATATTATTAGCTATTCAAAATTAATTATTTAAAATATTAATCTTTTTCTCCGAAATATTAACTTACTTTCGTTAAAGCCTTCTCTCCGTATTAAAGTGATTTTGCAATCACTTATTTAATGGAGATATTTTATATTTATCTCCACTCATTTATTTATTATTAAATTATTTGTTATTAATTATTTTAATTTAAATTATTTAAACTCAGTTAGTTGATTTGCTGCTCTACGTAAAAATTATATTTTTAAATATTTATAATAATATTTCAACAAAAACAAAACGTTTTCATAATTTTAGATAAAATGTTAAAATGTAGGTTGAATTTGTAGTGATTTTAATCATTTTCACCGTATATGAACTTAATTTCGTTAAAGTCTTCTCTCCGTATATTTAATTATTTCCATAACGTTTTCCTTCCATATATTAACTTCCTTTCGTTAAATTCTTCTCTCCGTATTAAAGTGATTTTGCAATCACTTATTTAATGGTGATATATTAAATTATAATCACTTTTATATTTGACCGATTACTCTTCATTTAATAAATAAGCGATTACAATTAAACATACCAGATGATGATAGATTTGTTCTGTTGAAATATTGAAAATAAATCGAATTTTCATCTGCTGGGTATGAACTTTCAATTTAATAAAATTAAGAGAAATTTGCAGATATTCTCATTAAAAAAATTATTGTTATTTACTAATAGATTTTGTTATTCATTGATTTATGTATTTGTTTACAACTAAAAGATTTGCATATTCGGGTTTCATGCCAATAGTATATTGGCATGAAACCCGAATATGTAAATCTTTTAGTTGTACACAAATACATAAATATTATATAATATTATATAATACATAAATACATAAATACGTAGATTTTATGATAGTTATATTACATAAATTTTATATTTTAAAAATATATAGCACCATATAATTATAGTATGGTTTATATATTTTGGTTAGGTGATTCAATTTCCCTTTGTATATATAACCAAAATATATATACCTTTCTAGAATTCCAAGCATATAGTTATAGCATATAGTCTATAATATTTAGTTAATATCGTCATTAAGTTTTATCTATCTGATGGCAATAAAAATATTCTCGTTTCCAGATTTGACAAAATATACTTATCTCGATAAAATTGTATGAACAATCTCGTGATAATACTGATTTAAAAGTATACGATTTATTATTGTTGCGAAAATCGCTTGACATTGCAGTCCAGAAACGAAAGTTGAATACAGTTGTCTCCTAATCCATGTTTGCTACTAAAAAACTGGACTTCGATAATCAGCTTCATCAGTTTGATGTATCATTCCGATATATTTAGCCATTTTAAACTAACCAAGTGCTATCTAGATCTTCCTGATGTTTCCTTCGACTGGAGATTTAATTGATGTCGTTGCTTGTTTTCTCACAGGATCCTTTGAGGATACATTTCAATAATTTAGGAGTAGAATGTTAAACATTGTGCCCAGGGAGCTAATAAGCTTCAGTTTCATAATTGTAGATGTTGCCAAAAACCAGAATTCGATTACAAGTAGAGCAGACTTCCTTATCACTCCTAGACGATCTGACGGTAGCCGGCAGCACTCATCAGTAGGGTGAATTACCATCAGTCGTTTCGGCTGCCTTGTGATATATTAAATAGGCATTTTCGAGAATTCACTGATGTAGTAGCATGGGCATAGCCTCTTTAAGCAAACCACGTACTTTCCGGATCATCCTTATTTTATTCGGCAGGAATTTTAATTGCTGTCGCTGCTTGCTTTCTCACAGGATCCCTTTATCGGATACGTTTTTATAATTTAATCGTAGAATGTGTAAAACTGTGCTCCGGGAGCTAAAAAGCATCAGTTTCATAATCGTAGATGTTGTCAAAAACCGGATTCGATTACAAGTAGAGCAGACTTCCTTATCACTCCTAGACGATCTGATGGTAGCCGGCAGCACTCATCAGTAGGGTGAACTACCATCAGTCGTTTCGGCTGTCTTGTGATATATAAAATAGGCATTTCCGAGAATTCGCTGATTTAGTAGCATGGGTATGGCCTCTTTAAACAAACTACGTGCTTTCCGGACCACTCTACTGATAAGCGCTGACGGATCTCATCAGTTCGTCTAGGAGTGATAAAAAGGTTTACTCTGGATATAATCGAAATCAGGTTTATGACAACGCCTACTATTATATATATCTCCTAAGGAATATGATATTTTAAATTTAAATAAATAATTAACTAATTATACTTAATTATTAACTGATTACAAAATTTGAAAATCCTTGCACCGATATTTAATTTACACTCGTTGATTCGATTTCCCTTCGGAAGATATCTCGACTCCCAAATGTTGAATTTTACATTGGATGTTTATAGAAGAAAACGCGGCATTGTCTAGATGGTTTTTAATAAATCTTTAAATCTAAATTATATTTGTTGATTCTTATTTGTTTATGGTTGAATTTTCCTGCTATTATTGGCCCGACCATGTCTGTCAAAAGTGGTCGATATAACAAATTTATTAATGTCAATGAAACTGACAATATTAAAAGGTAAAAACGATATTTTAAGCAATATTATACGAAAAAATAATACGAAGAAAAAAAATATGAAAATAAACACGTCTATGAGTAAAATAATATACTTGCTAATGAAGTCAACCTACCGCCACAGCTATTACTTTCAAAGTTTTTGTAACTAACTTAAATCGTTGAATCATAAGATTGTAGGCAGTTGATTTATCAAATATTTGCTTCGTCATTAATATTCGAAAGTTCGCGTTGTATCGACTTGAAAGTAATAAATTGAACTAAATTACACAAAATAGTTAATTATATAATAGTATAATAATCTAATAATATATATTAATATATAATATAATATTAATATATATTAATATATTAATATATAGTATTATAAGATATAATATTATTAATATAATTATATAATTATATATATTAATGCTAATACTAATAATATTAATGTTAACTATTATAAAATTAACTATTATTCAGGGTGTGTGTCCGTTTCTCCTCGTAGCGCCCCTAAAAATTCCATGCAGCACACCAGCTGTGGAGTAAGCTAAACGCGAACAACTCCCGGTGACAGACCCATGCGACAGGCCGAACAGAAGGATACTAACACAAGTCGTTGCCAATGGTAAATTCCTTCAATTTTTGCACGGGGGCAATTGCGTACACCGCAATTGACGCGGCAGGACTTATCAAAACATATCAGAATTCTCAAACTTCTCGCAGGCCTTCTCAATCGACGCCCAAAACTTCCAGACTTCACCCGTACAGGCTCCGAATAGGGCGAAATATAGTGACATATCTTAAATCAAAAATACTAACGATGTATGATAATATATAATAAGCGGGTCCATTGAGAGGAAGTGCTCAGGTGCGCCTCTAATTTCCCTAGGAAATCTCGGGACTCGTATTTTTTCTAGAGGACGTTCACCAGAGCAAATACTAAGATTTCTTAAAATTCTCATGTCGAAACTACCTACCATCGTGCGCTCCCATTGGGCCTTCAGGTGTTTTTAAATACCCTGAGTGACTCAATTATAAAGTAACGCGTTGGTATCAGCTGGTGGGAACCGATCATGGTATCCGGATAAAAGACTGACGATAAAGAATATGATGCTCATTAATTTTAATCGTGTTTTCTTTTCCAGTCTTTAATTTGTAACCCTTTATGTTATTATTTCATGATTTATTTGATTAAGAACATACATTATTATAATTCTATTGAATTCAGTTCACGATGGACTGATTGAATTCAATTAACAACTGAATCCAGTCCACGATGGTATTGACTTTCAAACACAAGCAACCACAAGAGATAAAAATGCACGGTTAGATATTGGCTGCAATGGCTTTTTTGGCAGCAACATAGTGCGCACTTTAATGGATATTTGTATTTTTAATATACATGCGCCCTCTACCGCCGACAAATCTCCCGAGTTAGCATTTAACTACAAGTCCAACTTAAGTTGTTCAAATATAACGAAAGAGTACGCGAAGTCGAAGACGCCAGTTTCTTACCATTTGTTGTCTCTAGTTCAGGGGGCTCGCTATCGATTTAAATCGTTGCCTACGGACAATCGCGCACAAGCTTGCAGATAAGTGTCAAACAAACCACGCTAGCGAAATCAAGTAGCTCCGAGAATCTGTTGGATTAATTTTTATGAGCGGAATATCCATGAGTATTCGACTGCCCTGTTCAAAACTCCATCATCCTGTTGAAAATAGCTTCAATCGCTCATTGACAAACACCCAATTTCCGCATTTCACATGAACACAAACAACAATTTTCGAAAAATCAAACTGTTAGTTTTTATATGATCCATTTGCGTGTAACCCAATTATTTTGTAATTTTGTATTATTATAATAAATTATATAAAAAATTATAATTACAATTATTATAATATATAATTTTTTGTATATATACAAAATAATATATATTTATTATAAAAATATTATATATTTTTATAGTATTTTAATAGTCATGACCATTAGAAATTTGTAATAAATGTGCTTTGGGTTAATTAACGTTTAATATGTTGAGATGTTGAAAAGGAGTTATCGTATAATCGATATTAGGAGTATCATAATAATACTTATTTATCACATATTATTACTTATTTATCACATAATTGCAAATCTAATAAAGCTTAGGGAAAACTGCGACAACTTTAATCGTCATAATGTTTGCGAAAACAGTGTTTTATGTTATTATTTATAAATGGCAACATCATATACATCAAATTAAAATCAAATTTAATCCTTAATATCAGATTTTATTTAGGTTTATTCAGCTGAAATAGTTTTGTTAAATAACAGAATATTATTTTTCATAATATGTAAACTTAAACTTTAAAACGTTAATAAAAACAAGGTTTACCTGTCTGTATGTAAGATATATGTCGATCAACATCGTAAATAAGATAGGAAAACCTTTATAGCAAATCAACGGAATGCTCATTAGCCTTAGGAACAAAAACAATAAAATTAAGAAAACAGCTTATAAGAAACAATTGTATTTATATATCGTGTTTTTATCTACACAAAAATATTCATCTATCGATTATCAAATATAAATGCAATTTATATTATTACAATGATTCCAGACAAAAATATTTAATCAAGTTTTATATTAATTTATAATTTACAAGTTAAAAAATGCATTTTTGTAAATAATCCCATCGATATTTTAAATAGAAGAATTCCAGACAAAAATTCTTATTTAATCAAGTTTTAACAGCAAATTTTAAGTAACTAACTGTTACCATAGTCAAGCTGAACATAAAATTTGGGATAATGGCTTTATATACTGACAATTCCCATGATTCGCTGCAGTTTTATTATGAGGCGCAACAATTCCTCATGTCGTATGCACGTAGCGAGAATTATACATTAAGGTACACTACGTCAGTTACGTTTTTTATAATAACTAATTTATTTCAAAAATTACATTAAGGGAATCCCGCAAATGGGCGCATTCAAATGGGGCACGGCTCCAAGGCAACACAGCTACATGCAGTGGACAAATAGCTAGATAGTGTATCTCGTATCTCGTTATGTCTAATTACGGTCAAGGCACCTCTACGACGCGATAACGCATGACAGCAAGACATCTCTGATTCACAGATGCACATACTTGATATATCGTTTAGAGTCCCGTGCTGCGACAGTATCTTGTCCCGTTCTGCGACAGTATCGTTTTATCACAGTCCCGTTCTGCGACAGTATCGTTTAGTTATACCGTGCTGCGACAGTATCTTGAAATTCATTATGTGACAGGTGGAATGATTTAAACGATATTGAACGGATTGTTAACCAGCTGAATGCGCCCTTCAAACTAGCGTACTGTCAAACTAGCGTAACTAAGTCAGTTAAGTTAAAATAAGAAACGAAATATATACACAATACAACAACAATAGAAGAAAGGATTAAAACCAAACAAATTTTAATTGCAGGGAAATTGATAAGCAAAAAAATTATTTAAAATTAAAGAAGCATATTTACAAATAAAGTGAATTAAATTAAAATAAAAGTAAAGACAATATTAAACAAAATTGTGATTTAACTGGGTTCAATGTAATATTAACTCTGCACTGGGTTGGTTTCCGCTAAAATTAGTGGATGTACCTCTCTTTATAGCTAATTCTTCTAGAAAGAATCCTGTATTCTTATCAACACACTTATGTGGTCAAATAGATGCGCTGTTTCTCATACATGCTGTAAATAAATAGATAAATAAAGATTTTCTTAATAAAAAATAAAACATGGTGAAAATATATATATAAATAAATAACAGGTCCGTTACATAAAATCCAAGGAAATAGACAATACTGCAAGTGAAATCTTCTTCCATGATCACGGCCTCAAATCTAGGGGGATCTGAGCCCCCCAACCGATCCAACACGCCGCTTTCCGACTGACCCACCCGGGGTCTTTCACCCTCCCCCAAAGAATCCAGTCGGTGCGGACTATGCTGTGTAAACGAGAGACGAAGAGCTTAAGAAACTTTAGTCTTTGCTCTGGGAGACGTTCTCTCGAAAAGAAGACTAATCCCGAGATAGCCCAGGTGCCCCAAAAGCGCACCTGGGTTTTCCTTTTCAATGACAGATGCTGAGCCCGTTTCAGGGCTCACTTAGCATTCTTCAGGATACGTTTGAGTCTTTCAAGGTCAGCTTTTGCAGACAAGTTCACCGTAACGGTGAACCCCAGGTATTTTACTCGAGTTGTGAAGGAAGGGATGGGTTTAGAGGCAAATATGGAGGAGAGCGCAGAGAGTGCTAATCTCTTAAGTTTTTGCTTTGTAGCAGGGGTGCAATAAAATCGTTTGGTGTACAGCAGTATCTCCACAATGTTCACAATTCTCGGAGGCAACCCGAGGGACCTGAGAGAAGAGATCACAAAAGGAATGGAGATGCGGTCAAATGCAGCAGAAAAGTCAAGGAAAACAGCCACAGCAAGTTGATGGCTATTCTCTCGACAGAACTGATGCACTTCACCTACTGCTGAATGGACCGAGCGACCTTTGACGAACCCATGAACACCTGGAGGGATTAAATTACGCCTACTTAAATGGTCGTGGATTTTACGCGCAAGCCCTTTTTCGTAAAAGGCATTTTGAATCGAGATGGGTCGCAGATCTTTAGGGCATAAGCAGGATTTTTTCTTTGGAATAAAAACACGCTTACTAATATTGATGCCAGCTACATCGGATGGGGAGGCTAAAAGCATTGTGACGGCAACCTCTCTTCTCTGATCAGCTGGCAAAAGCTGACAGACCCGAGAAGAAAGTGGAGCGACGGATTTGGCGGTGCCCGGAAGTGAACCCCAGAAGTTAAGGATATCCGTAACAGATAGATCCCTACTCCTGAAGTAACACCAAGGCGGGATTGGTTGAAGTGATTGAGTGGCTCCATAGTTGTGTAGGGCTAGTGACTCCTCTAAAACGTTTTCAAGGCCTATCTTACCTATCCAACCCAATGCCCTATCATTCCAACACACAAACTTCTCCTTCTTGAAAATCTTCCAAAAGGAAGACTGCGAAGGGTTAAGACGAGCAATACTCGTCCTATCCCTTCCCAGCTGGAATCTATACCTAGTAATCCAGTATTCATTCAAGAGGGCCTGTCTGGCGGAAGCAGAGAGATTAGGAAGGTTTAGCAATTTAGCTAGGACCTTGAGTTTTGTCGGTGAGATTGAATAAGCGACCTTTATAGGTTGTCGATAGAATCGCGGTAGCTTGTGAAAAGAGGTAGGTATTAAGTTCGGTTAAAATCTCATTTCAAATTCTGGGGAAAAGTTGGATAGCCGCCTGAAAGAAGGCCACTCTGATCGGATCAAAGTGAAACCTCTTTCTAAGCAACGCATCCTCCTCAATCCGCCAACGAATAAGGTCATGAGAGGTGGACAAATGTTGACGCGACTGCTCCGTACAGAGGGGTTTAAGCAACCACCACGAGTAAAGCAGTATAATGTCGAGGATAGAATTTGTAGATGTGCAATGAAAGGTAGGGGAGGGTGGTTTGTAAATAAGATAACCGTTCCTAGCTCTGCGAAGTGCTGCGTTGATCCAACGACCAGTTATGTCGTTGGTCTCCAAGTATCAAATCATAGCCGCTGTCAATAATACCATCTAGGAGGTCACGGTTCTTGTGAATCTCCCCTGGACGAATGTAGACATTGGCTAGGCTGAGGCGTTTACCGTTCTTACTGAGTGAAACTACCAGACAAGACAGGGCTGGACATGAGTAGTTTAGCAGGAGGGAGGACCTTAAAGAGCACTAAACTAAGGTCAAGACTCCTTGAGATGAAGATGAGTGAGGAGGGGTTATGTACGGAGTATAGTGGGAACTGATATGCTTTGGGATAAATCGAGTAATGTCTTGGGGGAGACGGATAGACCGCATCTCCTGAAGGACTATAACATCTGCATCTCTACCGGATAGAAGTCTAAGGGCAGAAGCACCTCCCGAATTCCACTAAAGGATATTCAGTGAAAAAGGCTCACAAGTTTTCTGCATTGTGATGGATTAGTTAGATGGGGGATTGCCTACCGTAGACAGAGCTCGATGCAGGAAGGTTACCCTTCCCGCCACTGGCCCCACCAGGGGTAGGTACTTGCCCCTGGTGGATGTCATTTGAGTAGATTAGATGTCATTTGAGTAGATTTTGAGTGCAAAACAGTATTCGTTTGATCAGCTCCGACGTTTACTTTTAGCATTATTTTTCCAGTACTAGCCCCACCAGGGGTAGGTACTTGCCCCTGGTGGATGTCATTTGAGTGGATTAGATGTCATTTGAGTAGATTTTGAGTGCAAAACAGTATTCGTTTGATCAGCTCCGACGTTTACTTTTAGCATTATTTTTCCAGTACTTTTGAATTATAAAAGTGAAAAACATACATGCTGTGCTACAGCACACTTTGTGTTTTTCGGATCCCTACATTGCAGGCATGTTCTAACAATCTTTGTGAACAATCTTTGAAATATTTTGTATTAGGAAAAAACCTTAAAACCCTTTGATAATTAGTTAAAATATATAATAAAGATTTTATTAAAAATAAACATGCAGGATAATATCATTAACAGAAGACAGTTACTATCAAGCCTTTATCTAATCTTCTTCGAGATGAATTGACAATCTTCAAAGTTGCATGTCAGTCTTCTTTAAAACATTATGGCCTCAAATCCATGGGGATCTGAGCCCCCCCCAACCGATCCAACACGCCGCCTTCCGACTGAACCACCCTGGGTCTTTCACCCCCCGAAGGATCCAATCGGTGCGGACTATGCTGGGTAAACGAGAGACGAGGAGCTTCAGGAACCTTAGTCTTTGCTCTGGGGGACGTCCTCTAGAGAAGAAGACTAATCCCGAGATAGCCCAGGTACCCCAAAGGCGCACCTGGGTTTTCCCTTTCAATGACAGATGCTGAGCCCGTTTCAGAGCCCACCTAGCTTTCTTCAGGATACGTTTAAGTCTATCCAGGTCAGCTTTCGCCGACCAGTTCACCGTAACGGTGAACCCCAGGTATTTTACTCGACTTGTGAAGGTGGGGAGTGGTTCAGAGGCAAATATGGAGGAGAGTGCAGAGAGTGCTAATCTCTTAAGTTTTTTCTTTGTTGCAGTGGTGCCATGAAAGACAACCACCTGCGATTTTGCGGAGTTTAAGATAAGATTAGATTTGGGTAGCTGGTCTTTTAATCTTAAAAAGAAACGGCTGATGTCAGAAACTACGTCTTTGCACTTGTGTCCAGAGAACAGGGATGTGGTGTCATCAGCATACACCACAAGACTTTGTTCGCGTTTAAATATTTTGAATAGATTAATGGAAGCAGCAAGATATAAGATAGGAGAAAGAGGTGAACCTTGAGGCACACCCGTAATAGGGTAAAACTGACGCGCATCAGGGTCGTCTTTATAATAAAACCGTTTGGTGTACAGCAGGATCTCCACCCTGTTCACAATTCTCGCAGGCAACCCGAGGGACCTGAGAGAAGAGATCACAAAAGGAATGGAGATGCGGTCAAATGCAGCAGAAAAGTCAAGGAAAATAGCCACAACTAGGCGATGGCTATTTTCCCGACAAAACTGCTCCACCTCACCTACTGCTGAATGGACCGAGCGACCTTTGACGAACCCATGAAAACCTGGAGGGATCAAATTTCGCCTACTTAAATGGTCGCGGATTTTTTGCGCAAGCGCTTTTTCGTAAATCGACACGAGGGAATTTTGAATCGAAATGGGTCGCAGGTCTTTAGGACATGAACAGGATTTTTTCTTAGGAATAAAAACACGTTTACTAATATTGATGCCTGCTACATCGGATGGGGAGGCTAAAAGCATAGTTACGGCCACCTCTCTTCTCTGATCAGCTGTCAAAAGCTGACAGACCCGAGAAGAAAGTGGAAGGACGGATTTGGAGGTGCCCGGGAGTGGACCCCAGGAAGTTAAGAATATCCGTAACAAAAAGATCCCTACTCCTGAAGTTACACCAAGGCAGGATTGGTTGAGGTGATTGAGTGGCTCCATAGTTGTGTAGGGCTAGTGACTCCTCCAAAACTTTATCAAGGCCTACATTCCCTATCCAACTCAATGCTCTATCCTTCCAGCAAACAAACTTCTCCTTCTTGAATATCTTCCAGAAGGAAGACTGAGAAGGATTAAGGCGAGCGATACTCGTCCTATCCCTACTCAGCTGGAACCTGTATCTAGTGCTCCAGTATTCATTCGAGAGGGCCTGTTTGGCGGAAGCAGAGAGATTAGGGAGGTTCAGTAATTTTGCTAGGACCTTGAGTTTCGTCGGAGTGGGATTGTATATACGACCTTTATAGGTAGTCGATAGAATCGCGGTAGCTTGCGAAGAGAGGTAGGTATTAAATTCGGTCAGACTCAGATTTCCTATTCGGGGAAAGAGTCGGATAGCCGCCTGGAAGAAGGCTACTCTGATCGGATCAAAGTGAAACCTCCTTCGAAGCAATGTATCTTCCTCAATTCTCCAGCGAATTAGGTCATGAGAGGTGGACAATTGTTGGCGCGACTGCTCCGTACAGAGAGGTTTAAGCAACCACCTTGAGTGAAGCAGTAAATTGTCGAGGATTGAATTTGTTGATGTGCAATGAAAGGTAGGGGTCGGTGGTTTGTGAATAAGATAACCGTTCCTAGCTCTGCGAAGTGACGCGTTGATCCAACGACCAGTTCTGTCGTTGAAGTCTCCAAGTATCATGTCATAGCCGCTATCAATAATACCGTCCAGGAGGTCACGGTTCTTGTGAATCTCCCTTTGATGTATGTAGACATTGGCTATACTGAGGCGTTTACCGTTCTTAACGAGTGACACTACTAGACAGGAGAGGGCTGGACAAGAGTAATTTAATATGAGGGAAGACCTTAAGGAGCATTTAACTAGGGTTAAGAGTCCTTGAGATGAAGAGAAGTGGGATGGGGTTATGTACGGAGTATAGTGGGAATATGTGTGCTTTGGGAAGAATCGAGTAATGTCCTGGGGGAGACGGATATACCGCTTCTCCTGAAGGACTATAACATCTGCATCTCTACCAGATAAAAGTCTAAGGGCGGAAGCACCTCCTGAATTCCACTGAAGAATATTCAGTGAAAAAGGCTTGGGTTTACTCACCATTGTGACAGATCAGTTAGACAGGAGCAGCCAGCCTAGACAGAGCTAGGTGCAAGGAAGTTACCCCCTTGCCACTAGCCCCATCCAGGGCTAGAGCTCCCTGGACAATATCTTCATTTCCCAGTGAGGCGCCAACCATGTTCATGTTATTAAGAAGCTTTCCAATTTTAAGCGGTGGAACTTTATTTGCGGAAGCCCCCCTCTTCTTGGATTGGGGGGGGTTTACATTCAGCAGGAATTGGGGCAGAGTCCGCCCCCACGAGTGCCGAGATCAGAGGAGTCAACATCGCTTGAAATTGTGCCATTAACGTCTTTTTAGTATTGTCCAGAAGAAGAATTATATCAGAATTTGACATTCGATCCACCGGATGAGCAGCTGCAGAGAAGGGTTTATTAGCCGTTTTTTTAGCAAACAACTGTCGGTATTCCCGGAAATGATTACATCTTCGGGACCAAGCAGGGTGTTTACCCCCGCAGTTAAGGCAGGAGGAGGAGCTGAGCATATATCGCCCTTACACATACTGGAACATGCGTCTGAGGCACAAACACCGCAAGTCTTTATTTTACCACAGGAGGATCCCCAATGGCCCCATCCATGGCAATTATTACAATGAGGATATGTTAGATTGTCTTCCTCAATTAAAGTAAAGCGAAGGTTGAACCCTAAAAAGGGTTAGAAGCGGACTTAGACAGAAGCAATCCGTTACAAGGACTCTTGACCTTAGTTAAGTGCTCCTTAAGGTCCTCCCTCCTATTTACCTACTCGTGTCCGGCCATGTCTTGTTTGGTAGTTTCACACTGTAAGAACGGTAAACGTCTCAATCTAGTCAATGTCTACATACGTCCCGGGGAGATTCACAAGAACCGTGACCTCCTGGATGGTATTATTGATAGCGGCTACGACATGATAGTTTGAGACTTCAACAACAGAACTGATCGTTGGATCAACGCAGCACTTCGCAGAGCTAGGAACGGTTATCTTATTTACAAACCAACCTCCCCGACCTTTCATTGCACATCAACAAATTCAATCCTCGACATTCTACTACTTCACTCAAAGTGGTTGCTTAGACCCCTCTGTACGGAGCAGTCGCTCCAACAATTGTCCACCTCGTATTACCTAATTCGTTGAAGAATTGAGGAGGATACGTTGCTTAGAAAGAGGTTTCACATTGATCAGGTCAGAGTAGCCCTCTTTCAGGCGGATTTCCAACTCTTTCCCCGAATAGGAAATGAGACTTTGACCGAATTTAATACTTAACTCTTTTCGCAAGCTACCGCGATTTTATCGACTACCTATAAAGGTCGTATATACAATCCCACTCCGACGAAACTCAAGGTCCTAGCAAAACTGCTTAACTTCCCTAATCTCTCTGCTTCCGCCAGACAGGCTCTCTGATGAATACTGGAGCACTAGATATATGTTCCAGCTCAGTAGAGATAGGACGAGTATTGCTCGTCTTAACCCTTCTCAGTCTTCCTTTTGGAAGATTTTCAAGAAGGATAAGTTTGTTTGTGGAAGGATAGATCATTGGGCTAGATAGGGAATGTAGGCCTTGATAAAGTTTTGGAGGAGTCACTAGCCCTACACAACTATGGATCCACTCAATCACCTCAACATAATCCCGCCTTGGTTAAACTTCTGGGGTATAGATCTATCTGTTACGGATATCGTTAACTCCTGGGGTCCACTCCCGGGCACCTCCAAATCCGTCGCTCCACTTTCTTCTCGGGTTTGTCAGCTTTTGACAGCTGATCAGAGAAGAGAGGTGGCCGTCACAATACTTTTAGCCTCTTCATCCGATGTAGCAGGCATCAATATTTGTAAGGGTGTTTTTATTCCTAAGAAAAAATTCTCATCATGCCCTAAAGATCTGCGACCCATTTCGATTCAAAATGCCCTCGTGTCGATTTACGAATAAGCGCTTGCACGTAAAATCCGCAAACATCTGAGTAAGCGTAATTTGATCCCTGCAGGTTTTCATGGGTTTTCCAAAGGTCGCTCGGTCCATTCAGTAGCTGGTGAAGTGGAACAGTTTTGTCCGGAGAATAGCCATCGTTTAGTTGTGGCTGTTTTCGTTGACTTTTATGCTGCATTTGACCGCATCTCCATTTCCTTTGTGAACTCTTCTCTCAGGTCTCTCGCGTTGCCTGCGAGAATTGTGAACATGGTCGAGATTCTGATGTACACCAAGCGATTTTACTATGAAGACGACCTAATGCGCGTCAGTTCTACCCTATTACGGGTGCCTCAAGGTTCCCCACTTTCTCCTATCGTGTATCTTGCTGCCTCCATTAACCTATTCAAAATATTTAAACGCGAACAACGTCTTGTGGTGTATGCTGATGACATCACAGCCCTGTTCTCTGGACACAAGTGCAAAGACGTAGTTTCTGACATCAGCCGTTTCTTTTTAAGATTAAAAGACCAGCTACCCAAATCTAATCTTATTTTAAACTCCGCTAAATCGCAGGTGGTCGTCTTTCATGACACCCCCGCTACAAAGCAAAAACTTAAAAGATTAGCACTCTCTGCACTCTCCTCCATATTTGCCTCTGAACCGCTCCCTACCTTCACAAGTCGAGTAAAATACCTGGGGTTCATCGTTACGGTGAATTGGTCGGCGAAAGCAGACCTGGATAGACTTTAACGATTCCTGAAGAAAGCTAGGTGGGCCCATGAAACGGGCTCAGCATCTGTCGTTGAAAGGGAAAACTCAGGTGCGCCTTTGGGGCACCTGGGCTATCTCGGGATTAGTCTTCTTTTCGAGAGGACTTCCCCCAGAGCAAAGACTACGGTTTCTTAAGCTCCTCGTATCTCGTTTACCCAGAATAGTCCCCGCCGATTTGATTCTTAGGGGTGTGAAAGACCCTGGGTGGTTCAGTCGGAAGGCGGCGTGTTGGATCGGTTGGGGGGGGCTCAGATCCCCCTGGATTTGAGGCCATAGAAAAAGGGAAGACTTCAAGAAAGAAATAAACTGTGGTTTCTTTCTTTAAGTGACACTCTTTAACTGACTGTTATTCTTTTTTCTCATTTATGTTTTGTGATTTTATAAAATCTTTATTCATTAATATATTTTAATCATAAAATTTTGTGAATCATTTACGAGCATATATTGTTTCAGGTTAAAATAATTCGAATTCAAACTACAATCGTGTAACCAAAATGACAAAGACCATTCATCTTATTTGATATTTGAAATAAAAATGAGGTAGTTGTTCAAACTGTGATATTCACTTTTTTCATTTCTTTAATATTTTCTCGGACGCATGTTTTCTTTAGAAACAACCAACTGTGATTTAGCAGTCTTAAGAAGGATGTTGAATCTTTCATAAGAGTAAAGGATATAATATCATAAAATTAGCGCTAGTGTTAGTTACTGTTTTGTTCACCATTCAGAAATTGTAATATTGAAATGGAGAATTTGGAAATTTTATTTCAAGAACTATTACGTTAATACGAATACTGCAAATTTCTGGATTTCTTAACTATATTTGAATTATGTTAATTTATAGGAACAATGAAAATCAAATCAAAGAGAAAAGGAATTATTCCTTTAGTCTTTGATTTGATTTTCCTTTGTTCCTTAAAATTAGCATATACTAAATTCGAAGAAATTGATGACTTAAATATCTTCGTTTTTTAATATTTACAGCTAATTGATTACGAAGACAGTATTCTTGTAAAGCTGTAAGAGCTAATTGAGTATCCATTAATTCTGAAGATATTATTGCTAGATCGTCTGCATAAAGGAGAATCGTAATATTTCGTAAGACTCGGTGTAGGAACTTAGGAAGGTCCATAAGATATAGAGAGAATAATAATGGAATGAGTGGATCACCTTGAAGAACTCCTCGATTAGCTATGAATTGTTCAGAGTAATTTATACTGTCAAATATTCTTTAAAAGTTTAATTGTAAGATTCTTTATAATCAAATATAACATTCGGCCTTGAATATTGACCATTTAACTAAGTTTGTCCAGAAGCAGTGATCTATTAATGTTATCAAAAGCTTTTGAGAAATTCACGAAAACGGAATACAGCAAGCTATGAATATCGAACGCTTCCACGACTTTTGATCTTTGCACAATGAGTTCGTTCTGCGTTGAATGTTTCCGACGGAATCCATGTTGTTCCTCTGGGATGCAATGTCCGCGATTTCTAAAGAGTCGAATAGTTATCATTTTCGTGAGCACCTTGTAAGAGTGATTAAGGAGGGATATTCCTCTGTATGAATCCTTTAATACCGTGGAATCGTTGCCTTTGTACAACACCTTTATGATTACATCTCGCAAATTACGAAGAAACCGACAGCCGTAAAAATTGAATTATAGAAGAATTACCCATGATAATTACAGTTAAAGCTCGGCGCGCTTGACGATCACATGCATCATCATTGACTTTAAATTATTGAAGAATAACCAGTACCTTTCAAGTAGATTGTATGTATCTCTAATATGTTCTACACGCAACGTGTTCACACTTGATGCTTTATTTCGGGCCATGTTGAACAGAGCAATTTCTATTTCGTGTGCACTAAAGAGACAGTTTAGATGGTCCAAGTTAGATTTATCACAGATTTCGTCCGTCCATTCCAAATCTGCAAAATGAAAGTTGTCATCTGTAAATATATTTGATAAGTGAATACGCCAATCACCAAGAGGGATTCTGAATGTGAGCTTGCAAGATTTTGGTCTCAAAAGCCACGAAGCCCTCTTGGCTTTGCTCAATTGAATAAGTTCTCTCCTAACCGCACAACTAACTTTCCAATCCATCCACAATGCACAAAAATGACGACGTAGTTGAACATATGTTTCATTCACTGCTATTTCAAACCGAGTCTGTTTATATAAAATTTGTAAAATCTTACGAAGATTCTTTAGCGAATAAGGCTGTTTGATCACTGACAAGCTTTTTGAACTAGAATTCTAAAAATACTCCATCTATTATGCAGGTAAAGGATTTATGCTTACGCCTCAACGCCTATTCGTTGGAAAAATCAAGAGATGTATTATGTATACCGACATTATCAAACACAAAATCGATGCAACTTCTACCGTTTGGAGCTTCGTGTGGACCTTCTGCTGATAGATGTAAAATTAAATGGAATAAAACGAGGTACTTAACAAGTTGATTAAGTTTTTCTGAGGAAGGGTACTTTCCATTAAAATCCCCTGCAATAATTAGTGGACGGTGTAAATTTATAGTAGAGTGGAGAGTATCTATTCCATCAATTCTGCATGTCGCTGAATAGGATGGATTAAAATAGCATCCCACTATACACAAGTGAGGGTATCAAGACGAATAGCATTTTCTGAATAGCGACATTTCCATTCGCGAAAGACTTTGCTAACCGCTAGAATCACACACACCATTGGACGACATCTTTTTCTAAAAGTAGCTGTAATGCCAAATAAGTAAAATCCTATCAGGGACATGAAGAAGAGCAAAATGTCTCCAGAAGAACCAAAATATCAAAAGTGAGTAGCCACTCAGAAATCCCGTCGTTAAGTAGTGTTTGAAGACCTTCGACGTTTAAAAGCAATAGTCTATGAAAATTTAGGCAATTCTCACTACTGACGTTAGCCGTACAACTACTAGATAGTCAGATATAATTAATATCTCGAGGTCGTTCAATTGATTTGAACACTAAACTGGGTACTGTACGAGACCGAACTATCCGAATATTGCGAATAAAAAATAATTGAGAAGGGGGAGCCGATCTTGTTTGAATGAGTTGCTTATTAAGTTAACAGCGAGTTTCACGTTCTGTTGGCGAAAGATCAGGGAGAATATAAACATTGCTAAAACTCTCCGGATTTTTCAGTTTTCTCGCGTTCTTGATAATGAGATCACTGCACGATTTATTTGTTACCACCAGCAACCACGAAGAATGTCTGATCTTTTTGCGAAAAATCGTGTTGAACGGATTTCAAAATCTTTATCTATATTGACGCCGATAGAAGCAAACATTGTATGTATATTGGCATCTTTGTCAGAAACTAATGGTAGACCCTGATAATTACTAATAATCGATAATAATCTCGATCATCGTATGGTCGCGCGGGCGCCTTAGTAAGCATTGCACTCGAACCTGTATTCGCGTTCCAGAAGGAAAGGCATTTGTGAATTAATAAATCTATACTCAACTTTGGACACTGAATATTTCAAACTCCACAAGGGAACAATTTCATTTTGAATATTCGTGTTACTGAAATTTTAAAAATTACTTTATAAAAAATCAATTATTATTGAATATTAATTATTATTCATGGGACGGTAAACACTAACAAGGGAGAAGAAAAATTGAATAAAGACTCTAAGTTGTCGTCAAAAAATATAAGGCTACTAAAGCAGCCTCACGCGTATGGCCCGGTAGCTACACTATTGGGTCATTATTTTACAATAAGATAGTGAATCTTATTGTATGCTGGTACCAAACGTTTATATTGGATATTATTTTGGATATGCTTTTACTTTAAAGACATGTTCCCCGAAGCATTGAAGTTTTAAGCAAAAATAGCTGAAATATTACGATATAGAAGGCGAACTATAAAAATAAATTAAATCAACTCAGTTTAAATTGAATGAACTTACGGAAACATTTCGTGTTTAAATTTTGTATACTACAGTAGACATCATTTTAAGAGTTAAGTGTTAATGCGATTATATAACAATAATATGTATTTTTTGACTTATTGTAGTAAATTAATTGCTGATATTATTTTAGTAATAAACTTATTTACAACACAACTGAATGTTTTAATTTAATTTTTATGAATTAAAATATTAATTATCAATATTAATTATGTAATATTAATATTTTATCTAGATTAAAATGCCAATTAACATATTTCGTCATTAAAACATTTATTCATTAACAGATTGTTATCATCAAAATATGTCAAAGTAAAAGTAATGGCATAAGTAAATTGATGGTTGATCAGCAATTAACTAAAATTACTTTTAGTTAATTGATAAAAATATTAATCATTAAAATATTAAAATTTTTTTCTAAATTACAATGTCATCTTTGTAGCAAGAAAAATATAAAAATAATAGTTTTGCAAAAGTTTTATTTTTAAACCATAAAGATATTACTCTGCACAATAATAAAGTTAATTATATTTATTATACGATAAAAAATTAATTATAATAATAAACAAATAATTAAGAACTTGGAGTTAATGTACGCCCAGTTTACTAGAAGCGATACATTAATAATGTATACGATAAAAAATTAATTACGATAAAATTGTTTTATATACGATAAAAAATTAATTATAATAATAAACAAATAATTAAGAACTTGGAGTTAATGTACGCCCAGTTCACTAGAAGCGATACATTAATAAGATGATCTAGGAAGCGTAATTAACGCGTCAAGCATCTTCCAAATTAAACATTATAAAAACATTAACATTATAATGAAGAATTATGAACCAACAAAATATTATTAAAATATTAAATTTACAATTTGTAAATTTTATTTTTAAATAAAAAAAACATTTTTGTAAAACGAAAGTGTACAATTGAAAATTAAAACAAAAGATCTGACAACCCTCCTACGCTCATGTTCTCCATTATCCACGCAGCATTACCCCGCTGAACGGTTACACTTATTTGGTGGAACAGTCAAGCACGGGATCGAGGTTCAGAAGATGCGTGGGTAAAACATGTGCCAAGTTCATGAAGAATGCGAGACACACTGGCCTGATCGCTCCTGTGCTTTCAACTGCCACTGGCGTGAACATGTATTGAAACAAAATATTTTCAACGAAATATTTTTAAAAATAAATTTAAACTATTAAGCCGAACATGTTTTATGGATAATAAATAATTTAGTTATTATTGTTATTTTTAGTTATTTATTAGTCAATTCATAACAATTGACTTTTATTTTAAATTTCAATTTTAAATTTTAACTTAAAAATTATGTAATATTTTATATAAATCGATTAAATTATTTATTAATTATTAATTATTTATAATTATTTATTAATTATTTCATTATTTATCATTTAATATTAATATTAGAATAAGATACACCATATAATCAAATTTCATCAGAGGAAATACATCATTAGCATGTATTCGGCACCGCTGATATGTTGGGTCGAGAAATAGGGACCGAAACATGATAACATAGTAGTTCTCCTGATGACCTTGATATAAATATAAATTGTATAAGATCTTATATAATTATTTATTATTTATCATTATTTTTATATATCGCATAAAATGCCTAGACTCAGTTAGCTGATCTGATTTATACACAATTTATTGATATATAATAAATAATATGCTTTGTATTAGAATAGGATACTATATAATCAAATTTAATCAGAGGAAATACGTCCTTAGCACGTATTTGGCCCCGCTGCTATGTTGGGTCGATGAATTAGGGGCAGAAGCCTGATAACATAGCAGTTTCTTTTGATGACCTCTAATCCTTATTCGTATTAATTTTCTGTTATTAAAAAGAATATTTTTATTATACAATGTATTTGGTCCTGCTGCTATGTTGGGTTGAGAAATAGAGACCGAAACATGATAACATAGCAGTTGCTCCTGATGACCTCTAATACCTATGCTTATTAATTTTCTGTTATTAAAAAGAATATTTTTATTATAAAAACAATAAGAGTTTCGGTTAATATTATATTTTTTATAATTATAAAGAAATACTAGGTTAATATTAAATAATTTGATAAATTCCTGTCTTAAACTAGGTTACTATAAAAATAAAATCAAACAAAAATCGTAAAATATATAAATCAACACAATAATATTAAAAATAAATTTAAACTCTTAAGTGGCAAATTTTTTATCGATAGATAATAAATAATATACTTTGTATCAGAATATAGTACACGAAATAATCAAATTTAATCAGAGGAAATGCGTCATTAACATGTATTTGGCCCAAATGCAATGTTGGGTTGAGGAATAGGGGTCGAAATCTAATTACATATCAGTTCTTTCAAATAACCTATATTCCTTATTAGGATATATCGTCTATTATTTGTCAATCCATAAAAATTGACTTTTATCTTTAATTTCAATTTAAAATTTCGACTCGATATAAAAATTATAAAGTCTTATATAATTATTTATTATTTATCTTAATTTTTTATTTATACACAGTAAAGAATGCGTAGGCATAGTTATCTGATTAAATTTACCTTTTGTAGGCTTTCCAACATCTAAATGTGATCGCTCTTTGCGTTTGTCGCTCATCATAAAATAAAAAATTCTCTTTAGAATTCAAAGTTTAATATGTTAAATTTATATATTATTGAGAATTAAGAATTATAAAAACTCAAAAAATGTCATAGCAAAACAATTTTAGAATAACAGATTAGTACTTGCCTAAAATTGTAAAGCTATTCGTTCTTGCAAAAAAGTATTTTATTCGTAATCATGTTTTCGCACATCTTTTTAAATCATGTTCCTGTTGCGACGGTTAGACTCATGTTTCGACGATTGACTCTTACAACAGTCAAAATGCCTGGTCACAAAGAACCATTCAACATCTCTATTGTCGTTGCAGAATGTTTATCGATAGAGTGATCGCGGTATATGGAACAATTTATTGTTAAAGCAAAATATAAATTCCTTAAATTCTCACCGACTTGTTGCTTTCTATGGTCCCACCTTGATAACGAGCTATATGTTTACTTGACATATACTCATATTTTTAATATTTTAAAATACATTAAATAAATACATTATTACATAATACATAAATGCTCCCATATTAGAAATGTGTTATGTTTTCAGGAAAACTTAATCTCCTTCATTTCATAAAATTTATAAAGTAAATTTATAAATTCATTAATTTTTAAAAAAAAATTCAATAATTTATTAATTCATTATAAATAATGAATTAATTTATAATTTATTAGCGCAATAATTTTATTAGCACAATAATTTTAATTTTATTTATGTAAACCTTGTGTGTTTAAAGACGAAACCTTATAACTTAGCAGTTCCTCCTGATTATATCTAATCCCTATTCTAAATAATATATATCTAAATAATATACGTCGTCTATTATTTATTAGTCAATTTATAAAAATAACGTTTATTTTAAATTTCAATTTTTTATTTTAACTTGATTTAAGACAATAAAATTCTACAGCTATTAGAACTTTTATAGCAAATTAAGGTTAAAATTTTGTTTTTAGGATTTTGTAAATTTCTTCAATTAACTGATTTATAACTTCAAATTCTGCAAAACAATCATGAAAACAATTACAATCAAATTGATATTTGCGCGATCAAGTTAAAGATATTTTAAACAAATAAAATTTTCTAATACTGAAATCTGTTTAATAAATTGATATAATTAATGAAATTATTTGCTTATGCTAATAAATGTGCTTAAATTATTTAAATTAATACGAAATTAAACATATGTTTAATTGAAAAATGACTAAACGGAATGTTTTTTCAAATCAATTATTTCTTTATCTCAATGATAATTTGGTGTAAAAAATAAATAACTAATTAAAACAACAAATTAAATAACTAATTAAAACAACTAATTAAAAATAACTAATTAAAATAACTAATTACAACTAATTAAATTAAACAACTAATTAAAATAAAATTAAACAAATTAACTGATCAACTAATTAAAATAACTAATTAAAAATAACTAATTACAACTAATTAAATTAAACAACTAATTAAAATAAAATTAAACAAATTAACTGATCAACTAATTAAAATAACTAATTAAAAATAACTAGTTACAACTAATTAAACAACAAATTAAGCAACTAATTAAACAAATTAAACAAATTAACTGATCAACTAATTAAAATAACTAATTAAAAATAACTAATTATTTTCTTTCAAATGAGTGTTTAATTTACCAAATTACAAGAATCTTCAATACGATCTACAGCCATTTTTGCGTCCCCCATAGATGCAACAAGCGCTTCAAGATTAGTATCACGGCTATGGAATCCCACTGTTTGCATTTGTACAAGTTCGGATACATAAAATTTTTCTGGAGTTTGGTTGTTGATTTGTCGGTTGATGTTGCTGGGGATGAAGACGATCTTATGGTTGAAACAACGAAGCAGTATAATCTTGATTTGAATTCTGTAAATTTTGAGATGATGTTGTTGCATAAGCTGTTTGTCTTTTGTTTGGTAATTGAACAGAATCCACGTTAGATTAAGAAGGTTGACTATTCATTTGATTATCTACTAAACCACTTATATTTGAAGATATCAACTGTGAATATACTTGTGGGGATGTGTCCCTAAGACGAATTAAGTTTTGTAGAATTTGCACAATCGTCCTCAATGCTCGAGGATTTGTGTATATAGCACAAATTTCATGTATTGACCACTGACTTATAAACTTATGAATTACACGATGTACTTGTTCTCTTTGTCTTTCGTCCTGTATAGATTAATTAATATGTACGCAGCAGATTAAGTAGAATACCAGGATTGCGAATAAAATTATCCACATCTGGGTTAAAACTGAATGCCCGCAACATGTCGATTAACATGCCAGGATTTTTGGCAGCATTTACTTATAATTGGCGTAGCTGTTGATGGTTCATCGTAGAATACCGATTAGTGTTTTCGCTTTGCGTAGATTGCAAAGGCGAATCTAAACTGTTTGTATTAGATACATATGATCTAGACGTATCGACTAAATTAAATGGCAAATGATTTAAAATGGATGTAAATCGATTATTCTGAAATGCAGTATTCTGAGATGCAGTCGGGTTAGGCAGTTGGTCTGTATTTTCAGTTCCTACTTGACTAGTGTTAGCTGTACTAGATGAGCTAGAATTAGTATTCAGAGGATTATAGCCAAACTGCTCATGTGCCGCATTAAGCATTGGTTCTTGAAAATCGCGATAAATTCTCTGAAGAGCATTATATCCACTCGTTAAACTCTCAAGGTTAATCAAGGCCCTATTATGGTTTCTCATAATTCGCTTGCATGTTATCCAAAGCTCGGATTGTAGTTATAGCGTTGATTTGTCTTGATTGGTCTTGATCAATAGGTTATTGCGTTGATTGGTCTTGGTTGTATTAGTTGTAATCAGTTGATCGATACTTATAGCTTTACTATTTTTCTTATTTTTTTAGGAGAAAGAGCCAACTTATGATAAGTCCATATGTCCTCTTTTTTACTTTGAATAAAATCAAATGATGGGAATCAATAAGTTATGACTATATTACAACCAAAAATCTTTTAAATCGATAGTTCCATAACTCCAGTCCTTGTATGTTATTTATTAAAAATAATATAACAAAAAAATTAAGTATAACAAAATTTTATCTTAATTTATTAATTAATTATTTTTTAATTAATTAAAATAAACTAATTAAACAACTAATTAAAATAACTATTAAATAACTAATTAAAACAATTACAAAAAGTACTGTACCTTACGGTGCTGCTCACTCAGGTAGTTTCCGAATTGATATCAGATTTTGTCTATACATTCGTCATCAGGAAAATATTCATGTTCCATATTGTTATGTAGATATTGGTCTATTCTTATTTTTAAATTTTTTTATTTTGAAAATTATAAAAAATTACTATTATATTTAAAACTGATTATTATTTTATATTTGATACTTTCGCATTAGTTAGATTTAATCACGTTTGCACTAAAAGACTTAAAATATACGAAACGAAAACTGGTTAAAACCGAGCACTGCCACTTTTGCGTACCACATAAATTAAGATGATTTTAGATTTATAAAGAACAAAATGTGGATAAATTTATCAAAAATATTTTCTCACATAAAAACGGCAAAATACAATAATTATTTAAGTGATATCATTTCTAAGATATCTCTGTATCTCACAGTATACCACATCAACTTCAATCTGTTTCGATTAATTATAAATTTTTGTTTAATTATGGATGGTTTATCATCCAGTGGTTGAATGTTTTCTATCGACGCTGAATGCTGATCGACATTGTATAATTTCGCACAAGTTGAGGTAAATTTATAGATGGCAAAGGAACCGATAGCTAATAGAAAATCGCTGATTAACATGCGATTGACTATGACTTGAGTACTTAAAGCTAACCCAAGAAAGTAAGCACCTGTAAGGAAGAAAATAAATACTGAAAACATTTTCTTGTACATTTTATATTCTGTTTGGTTCATTATCTGACTCATCAGTCCACAATTAGCATTCGTCTCTAAAGGTTGTATCATCAGAGTGTCGGCCTTTTGAGTGGTAGATAATGCAAAAATAATAAAATCGATCTCGCAAAGGAATATAGCCGGGGCTAAAAAGTGAATAATATAATACTTTAATTTATACATTTCGTCGTCTAATTGAGCTATTGTTCCAGCTGTGGAATTTCTTGATTCGTTCACATCGCATAATACATTGCATAAAACCATCAATG
This sequence comes from Pomphorhynchus laevis, assembly GCA_012934845.2. Classification (NCBI taxonomy): domain Eukaryota; kingdom Metazoa; phylum Acanthocephala; class Palaeacanthocephala; order Echinorhynchida; family Pomphorhynchidae; genus Pomphorhynchus; species Pomphorhynchus laevis. The sequence continues at coordinate 55,428 of WNNJ02003539.1, read as the reverse complement.
ATATGACTGTCACGGAACTGTAAGTTGTATATACTAAAATACGAAACCGTGGCATTATATTTGCATGCGATAAGGAATCAATAAAAGTGAATACGTCGCAGTATAGGCAATTTAGCCATGCCAGTGAAAACAGAGTAGCGACTTGAAGACATGTAATGAGTGATTCATTGTCGTGATTTGGTCTCGATGTTGTTACGATAGATAGTATTGACTTTAAGACAGATATAAAGCATATAATGAAAACACACCAGGATGGGCTCGTTCTCATGAACTTGTATTTTATAAACAAAATTATAAATAGCGCAAGTGTCGTTGCGGATATATACAATATCACTAACTCAATTACTATTATTATAGGTTCAATTTTTTTCGACATTTCGATTATTTCTTTCTTAAAATTATCACAGGTAATTGCTTTTATACCATTTGACACATTATTCACGATGTCACCATGCAATTTGCGTTATGCATGACTAAACATACTAAAAAATGTAAAAGTAAATGTAGACTGTACTATTTGCAGTTTGAAATTTTTATCGAATAGAGAATAAATTTAATCAAGCGGATAGCTACTTCTATGTAACTATTTATAGGAAATCATTGAATAGTAAATTGTTAAAACATAGACTTGATGTACTGCCCGCTTAGGTAGCTTCCAATTTTGTATGATTTTTATTGCAACAGCAACTTTAGCAGATATGAGGCAAAGCCGCTGACCACTACGCATATATTGTCAGTGGGGAATACAATTTACCCACTAAAGTAATTTTAAATATAATTTATAATCCACTACAGTAAATTCACTTTAATTCAATTAAAGTAAATTATATGGAATGCACTACCCGAGAAAATTACTTGTGCCTCCAGCTATTCACATTTTAAACATCAAGTGAGGAAGTGTATTCATGACAGCTCGAACCATCAATTAGTGTTGAACTACCCATTCGGATTATTACATTCTACACTTCATTTGTTTTGTTTATTTTTATTTTTTAATATCAACAGTGAACAGACTGAACAGCTATTTGCGGCATTGTCTTGTACTCAATAATAATATATTGCTTAAATAAATTTATTTAATAAATAATAAATTTATGACTAACGCGTTATTGTAAATGACCGATTAAATTCTTCAATCGTCTGGCAATTCAAAATCACAGCAGGTTATTAGAATTTTACAACTATCATCAGATTTTGAACTTTTCGTATTGGCAAATTAATTTATTACGTGAATACGTGACTGAGCGTACACAAAGGATAATTCACAATGTACGTCATTCTTGTACAGTAACTTTAGGTATTAAATTACCATATGGATTAGTAATTTTACCAGTTTTGTTTAATATATACTTTAATTATTTAATAATAAAGAATTTCTTAAATAAATCTTTAATTATCTCAAACCGAACTATCAATCAAACCTAATGATAAAGTATGTAGACGATATTATAGTTATATTATCAGTTACGATGGATACCTCAATTTATGTTGCTCAGCAAGAGCTTTCTCAAATTTACAAGTGGCTTATGAAAATAATTCTGAACAGCACGAGTATGTAGAGATGATTACGCTTATTGGACGTAAAATGTCACGTAATCTTTCATCCATTAAATAAGACGATTTTCCCATCACCCACAAATATTTGATACAGGTTCTTGGAGTTAGTATTGATAGTGATATGTCATTGAGTTCTCTTTTTTTAAATAACAAGAACAAATGGCTTTTCAGAGTATACCTATTGATAAAATAAAATCCTTTGAGTGCTCCAGTAAAAATTTAAAGACTTCTAATATTGCGATGATCCCTCTGTTAATACTGTACGAGTACCCGTATTTTCATAGTGCGGTTGAAACAGCGATTTGTGTATATATGGCATACTTTTACAACGTTGTTCAAGAAGATAGATAAAAAACCATATAAGCTCGGTATTTTTTCAGCAAATTATGTGAGAACAAGGGCAAGGAAGTTTTCCAAACAACAAATTTACTGAAAAGTTTCAATTAAAACCTCTTTATGGTAACCTAACTCGCAAGCTTAGCCATATTCAATAAAATTACGTAAAAAGTAAAATCTACTACAACTCCTTCTTTCTAACAACGGTCCGATTCCTGAATGACGATAATATCTAACACATTTTTAATTTTTCAATTTTCAATTTTAAATAATCAAAATTGTTAGATTGCATGTGCTACCTTAAATAAATAATTATGTGATTAAATATAAATATTATTGATATTTAATATATTATTATGTGATTTAAAATAAATATTATTATCTGATGATATAATATTATTATTATCGATTATTATATAATATTATTATATTACCTTATATAATATTATTAAAATAAAATTATATGTAATAATAAATAATATCATATTATGTATATTATAATATTACAGCATATAAATTTATAATACGATTAAATTAAATTATTGACTTGATTTTGTAATTCATTTAACTTTTCAAAATATACGCGATAGAATGTTTTGACTATATATGACGAATCTGTAATAAATATATCTATTATTATCTACTTAAAGTAAATTTTATTAATAAAGTTTACTTTATTATTAAATTTTATTAATAAATAAAATTATTTAATAAATTATAAATACAATTTTAATGCTTTATTAGTGAATTTTTACTAGTAAATGTTATTTATTTTAATGTTGTGTATAAATATAATTTTTTAATTTTAATTACATCTTCATGTCACAAGGAATTTTCTTCGATCCATTAAATTTACAAATTTAACAAGTATTTGGATATTATTTATAGAAACTAAGTAATCGAGCGAGCATGGACTGTATAGATTGTTAAGGAACACAACTGTAAAAAATAGAAATAGATGATTTAGATAACCCACAATAAAGTTATTGTAGCTTTAACTCATTCGTATATATAATTTCTTAATAATTTACATATCGGTTCGCCCATTCGAAATTAAAGAAACAAATCGAAAACAATCTCAAACGCCATGTTCGTAATTTAATTTATTCTCTATCTGGTATCGTTTATAGATGAAATTTCCAACTTTTTTCTAGCACTAATTAGAAAGTGCCTATAAGCTAACCCTTGATTTTTCGATTTCAATTGCGACTAAAAATGTATAGTTGTTAAATCGTAAAGTAGAAACGGTAAAGGTGATTTATGCGTTGAATTATATGATACGAGTGGTATATTTTTTAAAATTTATGCAAATACTGGGCATATAAATCAAAATATTTTTAATAAAGTCAAGTACAAGAAGCCATTTCATCGATAAGTAGAACTAAGTCTTTCAGTGAATTATTGGCTATGCACATAGTCGTACTGCGCAATATCTTGAGTATAGATTTCGATTTAATAGTTATTGTACTAGTTCCGTTTACTGATAATACACTTCCCTTTCCATACAATACTGAAACTAATGTATCTTTCAATTTACCGCGAATAAACTTTTTTTTATTTGGTTCAATTTTTAGCATATACGTTGAATTTGAGCTTCCTTTTAAATTGTGTAATTGAGAAGATTTCAGAGATTCGATTGATTTAATAATATGATATTTTTTTAACCTTAAAGAACATTTCCGTTTCTTGGGAGATGTAACCTGCCCATTAGTTGTCTGCATAACTGGATTAACCTCCACTGCAACCTTAAGTGTTTCGTCTCGTTTGATACAATCTTCGTCATTGTTTGTAGATGTATTTTCGTACCCGCCCGCTGACAAATGCTGATGAACATCGATATCGCTGTGTACTGTACTGTTGTTATGGGTATTATCATCCGGCATATCGTCAACAATCTCGATTGAGCGTACATTTACAGTTGCGGTTTGTACTGTTTGGTCATTATTATCGATCTCTTTGGGTATCGGCTGACATACGGCTAAAGATATGTATTCAGGATCATATCCTTCTTCGCCAACGGGTACACTACAATTTAATCGAGACAAATTTAAGACTGGTAGTTTTATAGATACAGGACCTTTATCATATAATCGTTTTAGTCGGGACATTTGTCCTTTAATATTTGATTTAGGTTGGTGACTACGTTCGTACTTAATAGGAGATACAGAATAATTTGTAAACGTTTTAAGCTTTAACAAGCTATCTTTTTGTAATATTGTACTTTCTGCCAATGGAGTAACATATCGACCAGTTTTGTCATTAAGGACTCCGCTGCAGCTAGAAACATTTGTTGTAACAGACGACATTCTTACGATTAAAATTTGTCGTATTACTCTACAAAATAAAAAGTTTATCACCGATTAAAAGAAACAAAATTGAGAATGATATTACTCATTTATAAGGTATCTTGTATCCCTGAGTGAATTTCGATCAGTGCGGATGAAGTTTATTAAAATTATTAAGAAATTTAATTAAAAATTAATTTTAAATATTTAGTTTGTTAATAATTCATAACTAAACATCAACGGGATTTAGCATTGATTTAAATTGTATTAGTCCATCTAACTTGTTAACTTTTAGAGTGGTGTTCTTTACTTTTTATAAATAAGATATATTTATAAATTATTGTCTTATATTATACACACGACAGGAATAGTAAATTGGCGACAAGGGTGAGATTTGAAGTCACGCAGGAAAACCCACAACACGGATAGTAAATTGGCAACGAGGGTGATATTTGAACTCACACAGAAAAATCTAATGGATTAGCATGTATGCGTAAACGTGTAATGTATCGATCAGTCGACTCGTTTGTGCACTATTTCAACATTCGAAATTTATATCTTTCAAATAATATTTTCTGACGGTGTTTGTCAAGCGATTATTTCGTTAATTGGTAGCATGACTAAGTATTGTTTCCCAGTATATTAATTTATAGTGTATTAAAAATGTCCTTCAGATGTCCTCAACCATAAAATCTCAATACGGCAATTTCCTTTAACTTTGTCGATGTTAAAAGCAACAAATGCATATTTGAACGCATCATCTTAATACAGATCAACATTTATCTCTCTTCATCCAATCTGTACCCTCCTTTCTAATCCGCTTTCCGCGCTGATCACTCCACAGAAATCGCCTTCATGAAAGTTTACAACGATCTACTCATTTCTCGTGACAAGGCTCTATATAGTGTTCTCATCTCCCTAGACCTCTCATCCGCCTTCGACATCGTCGACCACTCCATCATCCTTTCTCGCCTTCGTTATGATTACGGCTTTTCTTCCTCCTCCGTAGCATGGTTATCCTCATATCTATCCGACTGTTCTTTTCGCGTCTGTTCAGATTCATCATCCTCTCCTCCCATCCCTATTTTCTGTGGGGTCCCGCACGATTCAGTCCTAGGTCCCCTGCCTTTCTCTCTTCTACTTTGCGATCTCTCACAGTTTATCAAACCATACTCCTTTAACGTCATGCAATACGCCGATGACATCATCATCTATGCTCATGTACCCGCCCATCGCATACACGATATCAGCATTTCTGTTGCCGACTGTATGTATTCTATGTACAAACGTATCTCCCATCTTCGTCTCGTTCTAAAACCATGCAAGTCCAAACTAATGTGGATCCTCCCCCGTCAACCTAACATATCTCCTACCCTGTATATTTTGCCTCATCAATCATCCCCATAGTCCACAGTCTCACCTTCTCAGAATTTCATTTCAATGATCACACTTCCCTTAAACCCTTCGTCCGCTACAAGGTCCGCTCGTCTAACTTAATTTTCTGTGACATCCGCCGTGTTCGCCCCATTATTATCGACTTTCATTCTTGTATATCTCTTCCTTCATCGCTTCTCATTCCTAAAATCGATTACTGCCTCAACCTTTTCACCAACTCTACAAAATCCATCAACCTACATATACATCGCATTATTAACTCCACCGTTCGAGTGCTATTACGTCTCTGTCGCTTTGATCACACCCACACATCTTGCCAAACTCTCCTGGCCTACTATCTACATCCGCTTACAACTCCGCCTTCTCGTAACTTTTCGTCTTATCGCTGTCCGCTCCCCATCGTTCATCAACCGCTCTTTCTTACGAGACCCTCGCCCCGTCTCGCTATCGCTGCTTTCCCGTCATACCCTCTTACTCCACGTTCCCAATTACTCTAACAACTACGGTCTCCGATCCTTCCTCGCCGCCCACTCTCCTGAAATCAGCTCCCTCGTGACGTCCGCCGCGCTCCCTCCTTCATACATTCAAATACTCCTCCGTTCTCACATTCTCGGCACGACTTCGAATTTTTGTGTTGTGGTCAAGTAAGCGTGATCCAGCACGCATTAGTCACGTAAAAATAAATCCTTTTTAGGATTTCTATCCATTCGTCCCATTTGTTTTCCTCGTTTTCGTTCGGATCAAATATTTGTATGTGGAATAGTGAGTTGTCCATTTTCGTCACCGAGCACATATCACAGCAAGATATCTCGCATGATATCCCATCAAGATAAAGTTGTTCCTTCCAACTTTATATAAAATCTACATTGATTTTACAAATATTATTAATAAAATAAATATTATAAATTAGAAAATATTTAATAAATCTAAATTAAATTATTAAACTAAAAGGATAAGTTCTGAGGTAATTTCTGCTTACCACTTTTAATTTTAAAACTTAATTTTAATCTTTAGTTAAAATTGAATTTTTATTTTTGTTTCATCTTTTAATTAATTACTATTATTAAATAAATAATTGTCAACTTGTAATTGTTTTGTAGAACTTACAGTTTTCGTTCAAAATACATGAAAGATCATATATTTTCTGTGTCTTTAAAGTGCGTTTTTACCTTTCATACAGGCGTAAATACATCTGGAATGATCTCATTTTCAATCAGCAACAATATTAAAATTATTTAAGAAATTAGATTCGCGTACAACCTGCGTTTGAGCGAAAATTAACGTGGAAAAACTAACCAAAGTTGAAAAATGAAAAGATCAACAATGCTTAATATGGAAAGATAGGAAACCTCACATTTAGTCGGCCCATATTCGATACTAATAAATCTCGACTACAAACTATGATGTATTCTCTGCATACCACGGTTTATAAACTGCATGTAATTGTATTCCTCTAATTGCCAGCGAAGTAAGTCACGTGAGGTGGGCTTTAGCAGCCACCTCTCGTGTCGAAGTAGTATGTCGTTGAGTAAATTTGTTTTTGTGCAATGAAAGGTAGGGGATTGTGGTTTATGTATAAGATAAACGCTCCTAGATATGTGAAGTGATGCATTAATCCAACGACCAGTTATGCCGTTAAAATCACCAAGTAACATGTCATAGCCGCTACCCAATATATGGTCCAGGAGGTCACGGTTCTTGTGAATCTCTCCCGGCCGAATATAGATATTGGCTATACCAATGTGTTTACCGTTCTTCCAGAGTGTTATCGCTAAACAAGACTACTGGATAAGAATAATTAAAAAGGAGGGATGATATTAAATGACATTTAACTAAAGTTGAAAGTAGCGGACCCTACCATAATAGCATACCTACGTACTACCTCACTCTATTAACGACCGTTAATAGGTTGTTAATAGAGTGAGGTTACACCTTATTAATAATGAGGTTGCCATCTTTTTATTATTTTCTTAATTTATAATTGTAAGCAGATAAATCAGATCAGATAACCGAGTCTACGTATTTTGTATTATTTATAAATTAAAAATAATGATAAATAATAAATAATTGACTAGTAATTATTCAATCACAACGATAATTGTGATAATTAAATATTTTTAAGGAACTGTTAAAAAATCAGATCAGATAACTGAGTCTACGTATTTTATATCATTTATAAATTAAAAATAATGATAAATAATAAATAAATAATTGACTAGTAATTATTCTATCACAATGACGATTGTGATAATTAAATATTTTTTAGAAACTGTTAAATAATCAGATCAGATAACTGAGTCTACATATTTTGTATTATTTATAAATGAAAAATAATAATAAATAATAAATAATTGACTAGTAATTATTCTATCACAACGATGATTGTGATAATTAAATATTTTTTAGGAACTGTTAAAATCAGATCAGATAACTGAGTCTACGTATTTTATATCATTTATAAATTAAAAATAATGATAAATAATAAATAAATAATTGACTAGTAATTATTCTATCACAATGACGATTGTGATAATTAAATATTTTTTAGAAACTGTTAAATAATCAGATCAGATAACTGAGTCTACATATTTTGTATTATTTATAAATGAAAAATAATAATAAATAATAAATAATTGACTAGTAATTATTCTATCACAACGATGATTGTGATAATTAAATATTTTTTAGGAACTGTTAATCAGATCAGATAACTGAGTCTACGTATTTTATATCATTTATAAATTAAAAATAATGATAAATAATAAATAATTGACTAGTAATTATTCTATCACAATGACGATTGTGATAATTAAATATTTTTTAGAAACTGTTAAATAATCAGATCAGATAACTGAGTCTACATATTTTGTATTATTTATAAATGAAAAATAATAATAAATAATAAATAATTGACTAGTAATTATTCTATCACAACGATGATTGTGATAATTAAATATTTTTTAGGAACTGTTAAATAATCAGATCAGATAACTGAGTCTACGTATTTTATATCATTTATAAATTAAAAATAATGATAAATAATAAATAAATAATTGACTAGTAATTATTCTATCACAATGACGATTGTGATAATTAAATATTTTTTAGAAACTGTTAAATAATCAGATCAGATAACTGAGTCTACATATTTTGTATTATTTATAAATGAAAAATAATAATAAATAATAAATAATTGACTAGTAATTATTCTATCACAACGATGATTGTGATAATTAAATATTTTTTAGAAACTGTTAAATAATCAGATCAGATAACTGAGTCTACATATTTTGTATTATTTATAAATGAAAAATAATAATAAATAATAAATAATTGACTAGTAATTATTCTATCACAACGATGATTGTGATAATTAAATATTTTTTAGGAACTGTTAAATAATCAGATCAGATAACTGAGTCTACATATTTTGTATTATTTATAAATTAAAAATAATAATAAATAATAAATAATTGACTAGTAATTATTCTATCACAACGATGATTGTGATAATTAAATATTCTTTAGGAACTGTTAAATAATCAGATCAGATAACTGAGTCTACGTATTTTATATCATTTATAAATTAAAAATAATGATAAATAATAAATAATTGACTAGTAATTATTCTATCACAACGATGATTGTGATAATTAAATATTTTTTAGAAACTGTTAAATAATCAGATCAGATAACTGAGTCTACATATTTTGTATTATTTATAAATTAAAAATAGACAAATAATTATAAATAATAAATGATTATATAAGATTTTATACAATTTATATTTATATCATGTTAAAATTTAAAATTGAAATTTAAAATAAAAGTCAATTTTTATGAATTGTCTAATAAATAACAAGATATATCATAATAAAGATTAAAGGTCAAAAGGAGAAACTGCTATGCTATCAGGTTTCAGCCTCTATTCCATAATAAATATAATATTTATTGTTTTATGATTGGTTTATCAGAATATGGATTAGAGGTCGTCAAGAGGAACTGAAATGTTATCAGGTTTCGGCTCTTATTCCTCGACCCAACATATCAGCGAAGCCAAACACGTGCTAATACCGTATGTATTCTGATAAAATTTGATTATATGGTTTATCTTATTCTAATATAAAGTATATTATTTACTATTAATTTTAAAAACTTTCACTTGAGAGTTTAAATTTATTTAAAATTAACAAAACTTCGAATAAAACATCGAATAAAACATCGAATTCGTTGTTTTATTCATTTTACAATATTGGAAGAATATGGAAGATATTATTTTCTCAAAAAATTTAGAAACAACAAAAACATGTTGTCTCAAAATCAAAAATTGAATTTGTTCATTTAAAATTGTGCATTATATTCGAATCACCGCTCTATTTTTTTACAATTTACTGTATATATTTTACACACAAAGACTTGCAAAATGTCTGCATTCATTTTTACATGTAACTTTATAAGATTGAATATTTGCCGTTCAAAATAAAAACAAATTATGTTAAAGATGTGTAACTGAGCACGGTGAATTTGAAAATGCAGGTATATCTTCAAACTTTAATCTTATGAAAAATCATATATATTTATATATGGTAATTTTATAATAAATGTCAATATTAATTGATAATCATTAACATTGTGATTATTGTGCTTCGCCTCACTTCCGAATTTTTGCAGGCTAAAGGAATTAACATACAGTCATCTATATCAGACGCTACTTACTATAGTAATAAGGAATCTAGCACCATTGGCCTAGTATTTTCTTCTTTTCTAGCTCAAGTGATATTTAATACTCAGAATTTATAGTATTTTATCTGTAGATTTTATCTCTCTTAGAACAAAAATCATGAAGAGCATTAGGCTTATCGAAAACTCATAAGTGTATCCTTACACAGTGACCCTGAGATTATTTAAAGTTATGATAGAACCCAATATATCATTCTAAATGTTATGGTGAACTGATATGTTTAACAAGCCATGACAACAATCAGAGATTAAAGTACTATACAAACATCTGAATAATTCCGATCCGAACACATATCACGCCATCCAAATCCTTAATCATACCTTCAAAGTCTTCTCAGCCCTACTATCCCGTCGCCTGTCTATCTATTCCGATCAACTTCTACCTTCACGACAACATGGATTTCGAAATTGATATGCCACAATATCTACAATAACCGAATATAAACACACTATCTTCACTGTGATATCGTCCAGTCGCCGCGTATACAAATATGGCCGAAAAGATTTTTTAGAATTGATTTTTTGTTTTAGTTAAAATTATTGTGCTTTAATCATGTTAATATTTTGCTGGCATTTTTAATAATCCTTAAAACTTCAATTTTACTAAATCAAGCATTCATTTATTTTTAAGTAAATAATTATATTTACTCCTTTCATATTGTAGTATAAATTATAAACGATTGCTTGTATCAACACGAATTCGCGTATTCTTATCAATACATGTTCACAATGGATGTGAGCAGTAGTGAATAAAGAGCATTGAAAGAATATGTATGCGGCAATTTAAATTCAATTTAACTAAATCAATTATCGAATCAACACGAACTCACGAAATTTTATCAATATCTGTTCACAATGAAAACATTTGCATGTAACGAATTTTCATATCGTGTTAATGTTTGTTGGTAATGAAAACTATGAATCACGAGCCATACATTTAACTTTTACAATATAAATTGAGCATTGCTATATATAAGCGAATTAGCAGCTGGATTCCATATATATTCAACAGAAGACGATATATCAGACATAATAAATGAAGACAATTAGTATCACAATAAATGAATCTAAATGTGCAGGCTTTTTGGACTCAATGCACAATTCACAATTCACTAGTCTCTAAACTTTGATTTTTAATTAAAACTGTGAGATCTAATTGCCATCAATTATTAAATAGAAACAAACAACAATAGCACACTGAATATTGAATTATCAGTTCGATACAACGCTGATTTAATTTGAAATCAGAAATGATTTCAATTAAACATGCATCATGTGGTAAAGTGTTTTATTAAATCCAATTCTCAATGAAGACGAGTATGGTAATTGTCAGTCAACGTTAAAAAGACCAAAACGTAAAACGCAAGTATTGGATCAGTGACAAATGAGATCCACCTATACTGAAATGTAGTGTATTGCTGTTGGCTTAGAGATAGAATTAAAGAAACGTACAGTGTCATTAAAAATTTCAATCAATAATATATTTTAAGACGATATTATCAGTTCAATACAACGCTGATTTAATTTGAAATCAGAAATGATTTCAATTAAAAATGCATCATGTAGAAAAGTGTTTTATTAAATCCAATTGTCAATTGGAGAAGACGAGTATGGTAATCGTCAGTCAAAGTTAAAAAGACCAAAACGTAAAACGCAAGTATTGTATCAGTAGCCGAGGAGATCAACCAATACTGAAATGAAGTGTACTGCTGTTGGCTATGAGATAGAATTAAAGCAACGTACAGTGTCATCAAAAATTTCAATCAATAATATATTTTGGGACGATATTATCAGTTCAATACAACGCTGATTTAATTTGAAATCAGAAATGATTTCAATTAAACATGCACCATGTAGTAAAGTGTTTTATTAAATCCCATTGTCAATGAAGAAGACGAGTATGGTAATCGTCGGTCAAAGTTAAAAAGACCAAAACGTAAAACGCAAGTATTGGATCAGTAGCCGAGGAAATCCACCAATACTGAAATTCAGTGTACTGCTGTTGGCTTAGAGATAGAATTAAAGCAACGTACAGTGTCATCAAAAATTTCAATCAATAATATATTTTGGGACGATATTATCAGTTCAATACAACGCTGATTTAATTTGAAATCAGAAATGATTTCAATTAAACATGCACCATGTAGTAAAGTGTTTTATTAAATCCCATTGTCAATGAAGAAGACGAGTATGGTAATCGTCGGTCAAAGTTAAAAAGACCAAAACGTAAAACGCAAGTATTGGATCAGTAGCCGAGGAAATCCACCAATACTGAAATTCAGTGTACTGCTGTTGGCTTAGAGATAGAATTAAAGCAACGTACAGTGTCATCAAAAATTTCAATCAATAATATATTTTGGGACGATATTATCAGTTCACTACAACGCTGATTTAATTTAAAATCAGAAATGATTTAAATTAAAAATGCATCATGTAGAAAAGTGTTTTATTAAATCCAATTGTCAATTGGAGAAGACGAGTATGGTAATCGTCAGTCAAAGTTAAAAAGACCAAAACGTGAAACGAAAGTATTAGATCAGTGGCCGATGAGATCACCAATATTGAAAGGTAACGTACTGCTGTTGGCTAATAGATAGGATTAGAGTAGCGTACAGAATAAAATATTCATCAAATTTCAATGATAATAATAACTGCACAGGTATATCAACTTAAAATTAGCAAACAAACTATAAATGGCTAGTTTGGTAATAATTTTATCGGAAATATGTGTAGATTTTTAAATTGAAAATTAAACCTCCCACTATCAACGCTGTTTTAATTTAAAATCAGAAATGATATCAATTAAATTTGCAAAATGTAAGACGAAAGTCTTTCATTAAATCTAATTGCCAATAAAAGTAGACGAGTCGAGTGATCGTCAGCCAGCATTAAAAAGACCGAAACGTAAAGCGTAGGTATTTGATCAGTAACCGATGAGATCCACCAATATTGAAATGTAGCGCACTGCCGTTATCTAAATGGTAGGATTATAGCAACGTGCAGTGTCATCAAAAATTTCAATAGTACCAATGACTGCACAATTAAATAAACTTTAAATTAAAAGTCAAACTATAGACTAATTTGATAATAGTAATTAATTACAAAAATAGGTAGGTTTTCAAATTAAAGGTAGCACCTTCTCCTACCAACGCCGATTTAATTTGAAATCAGGGATGATTTCAATTAAATTTGCAAAATAAAAGTCGAAAGACTCATTTAATCTAAATGTCAATAAAACAGGTTAGTCAAGTGATTGCCAGTCAACATAAAGAAGAGCGAAACTTGAAACGTAGATATTGGATAAGTAGCTGATGTGGTCCAAAAATTCTGAAATTTAGCGTATTGCTGTTGGCTTATAGATAGGATCGGAACGAGATGCAGTGTCATCAATGCATTCAGTAGAATGCATTGAGTAGCCACTTGATTCAAGTAATCACGTGATATTAATTACAATCAGGTGTAAAATGGATATATAAAAAACACAACAAGTATACACTACACGAAAATATAGCTATTTACTGGTTGTAAAATTATTGGTGAACATAACGATTCTGTGTAAATTCTAGTTTATCTTTTCATTTTTAAAGATTGAAAAAATTTAAAGGTAAAAATCACGGCCTGCCAGATTTGAACAACAGTATACCACTGAGTGAAATACACACGATGCTTCAAAATAGCAAAGGTACAGTACGTAAACAGAGCATTCTCGTCAGTCTTTCAGAAATTAAATCAACAAGATTTACTCAATTTTACGAAAGGTAATACTGCTAGGCGATACAACGAATTAACTAAAAAAGCGACATTAAAAATATTTTTATCTAAAAATATCGATAAAATTTCAAGAAGGCTAGAAATTAGTTAATTTTCAATTCTAAAGATAATAATTTATATTATCAAAAAGTTAAAATAATGAAAATTTAAGTTATATTTGATTAAATATAAATGAAATATATATATATATATATATATATATATATATATATATATATTTATTTATATTTATTATATTTATATTTATTTAATTTTTTATTTATATTTATTTAATTTTTTATTAATTTTTTATCTTATATCTTATTTATTTCTTCTTTAAGCTAATGCTTGGATGTTGTTAAATGCATAATAATCTTATATTTATTTATTATCGTAATTTAGCGATAAAAATTTTCGTGAAGTGTGTGGACGACCATTCATGCAGTGGAAAGAGCTGATCCTATCTCAGAGGGTAGATCAGGATTAGGTGAGCTAGTAACTTTTGATGTGGTTACAAAATCAAGCCTGAAGAGTAGTGTAACTTCCATAAAAGTTGCATATACAAACATAAGAAGTATTTTATCCAAATTTGATGAACTTACAATTTCGGTAATCACACACAAACCGATGAATCTGGCTCTTACGGAGAGTTGGTTGCATGACGACATATCGCACTGAGTGATGAGTATTCCAGGCTATAGCTTATACCGGGCCGATAGAGTTTCTCGAAGTGGCGGAGGAGTCGCTTTTTATGTCATAAAACTTACTGATTAATTCGGTATTCCAATTGTTAAATGTAGTGGGAACATGTGAGTTTCTGCGTTCGAGTTGTCGCATCTATCATGTGTGCTACCTGTCTCCACAAACTTACTTGTTGGACGATGAATTCGTTCGCGTACTAAGGAAATGCTCAAAGCAGAAAGAATACCTATTAGTCGGTGACTTTAATATTCCATATGCTGGATGCGAAAGGCGTTATATACTAGCTAACGACATTTCCAAACCTGACATATACTTGTGGTATTTTCTTACAAATGGTCTTATGCTAGAGCAACATATACAATCATCTATCAGGTTGATGGCTAATCAGGAATCTTGCCTTGACCTGGTATTTTCTAAATTGATCACGAATGTGAGTAATGTTAAATGCGATAGTCATATTGGTTTAAGTGATCACTGCATGATATCGTTTGACTACATGCACAGTTATGTTATTTCGAAAGATAATGCTGAATTAATAATTTTGAAAAGATCATGGCAAAGAACTGATGTTAATGCATTGCTTAAGGCCGCATCGGATACTACTTTTTCTTGTAGTAGTTATAAAGTTAGTGAGCGGTGGCAGGTGATGCAATCGATATTAATAAAACTCTCGGACGAGTTGGATCCTCTTCGACGAGTGTACAGAAACAAGTTTCCGCCATTGTTCGATACGGAACTAAGATATGCTTTAAGTCGGAAATTATCTTTTCCAGCATTGTTTCCATAACAGTTCTTACAGAAAGCAGTATGTCATATTTCGCAATACAGTCAATCGCCTTAAGATAAAAAAGAGACGAAACTTTGAAGGTGAGATTGCTGAAAATTTTAGTAGTAATCTCAAGAGATTTTGGTCGTATGCCAGAGAAGAAGGAGTTCTGCCTGCGGCAATTTATTCTTTACAAGATTGTGGTACAAATGTAACCTCACCTGCCATGATAGCGGAGCTGTTTGCATCAACATTTGAGCTTAAGACAGTTTATTTTAATGATGTTTGTGAGGATACAACAGGAAGTCATGTCTACAGAACTAACACTCCGATATTTGTATCAACTGAAGATGTCTATGGTGAACTGTCTAGTTTATCTATCGCATCGGCTGCAGGTCCGGATGAAGTTCATCCATATCTTCTTAAATTACTTGATCCACGCGTAGCGGAACAATTGGTGTCGTTCTTTAAGTTGAGCTTGCGCAGATCAAAATTATCAAATATCTGGAAAACATAATTGTTGTCCTGATTTTTAAACATGGGAACATAAATAGTGCAGGTAATTATCGTGCAATAGGCCTTACTAGTGTGGTCTACAAAGTCCTTTAGCGGATATTAAACAGACGTTTATATGCTTATTTGAATTCACTAGGAATCCTAAATAGGGCAACAACACGGATTTCGTCCTGGTCCCTCATGCCTCACGAACTTATTATGCGCTCGTGAAGATTGGGTTGAGCATGTTGCTGAAGGTTTTATGCGTTGGCGCATCATTTCTAGACTTCGGTTGAGTGCTTGATAGGGTTCCGCATCGGATGTTGCTAGCTGTTCTTGAGAATTACAATATTGATTTGATAATTCTTCCCTGGATAAGAGATTTTCTTAACATGAGATCACTTAGAGTTCGAGTCGGACGGTGTCTGTCTTCTTCTCGTACTTATACTATTGGAATCTCCAAGGGATCTGTTCTAGGCACATTGTTATTTAATATCTTTGTCAATCAGCTTTTGAACTCGCTAAAAATTTGTAAGATTCATGCATTTGTCGATGACATAAAAGTATGAAGGTGATTAAGGATCTCGAAGATTGTGAAGTTTTTCAGGACATGTTGAATCTTGTTCATGTTGGTCCTTAACAACATGAATTAGTTTAAATACAAAAAATGTGTTTATATGAAGTTAGATTAGCAACGTGTGCCATAAATACTATCTCGGTGACAAGATCATTACGAATACTGCGACCACCAAAGATCTTGGTATAATGGTGCAGACGAATTTGAAGACACGCGCGAGCATCGATAGAATTTGTAGCAAATCTCGGAACGAATGTTACATTATAAAGAATTGTTTTAGAAAGTTAACTCTATCTTGTGCTGTGTATTTGTACAATGCGCTTATGAGACCGATGATTGAATATGTTTCTACGGCGATCGTTCCTTGTACGCGTAAAGAAATTGGCAATTTGGAGATCATGCATCGTTGCTTTACGAAGATGTGTCCAAATGTGCGACATCTTTCCTACCATTCTCGTTAGAGCAGTTTAGGTTTAGTATCTATGAGCGAGAGGTTGACGAAGTTGCAACTTTAGGTACGCCTCAAATTGTCTACTTCCTCTGTGGAGTAGATAACATTCCTACAAATTAGTTGTTTTGAGGCGTAGTTTCTCATTAAACACTACGTATCCTTCGGATTGTATAGTGTTAAATAAGAGAACGTGAAGTAGAAGACATTCCAAAAAAATTGTAATTTTAAGTCATAGAAGATGCTCATCCCATTTCAGACTTTCACATAAAGCGATTAACGCGTGGAATAGTCTTCCTGATAACACCGTGGGCATATCCGATGCTAAATCATTCAAAGTACAACTTATGCGTTGGATGAGTTGCCAACGTATTCCTTAGCTGGTGAATTACCATGGTGTTAATCGTTTCTGAGACGAAGATTACTGATGGATGTTTTTATCGTTTTTGTGTTTTTTCATTTTGATTTTTTCTATTGTAGTTATCTGTGAGCGGTCAAAACAGCCATCTGACTATAGACATGTATAAATAAAAAATAATATTAATACATATAAATTTTATTCCTATACCACTTAAAATGATTATTCTTAGTTTATGATGTGTTCATGCAGACGGCTGCGGTAATTTCTTAAATATTGTCAAGATTTATTTGGTTTACTATCGATATATCTATATTAAAGTATATTTTGTTTTAATTTCAAATCGGTTATTTTTATATATAATTACTTTTAGGTTTGAGAAGTATGATTATTTTAGAAAACAATTGATTTTACCGAAGATAGAAGAAGTATCTAATGACATAAAATAATAGTTACATATTTGAAATCATTTAAGAAATTAGATGCTCATTTAAATAATTTAAATTTATTTAATTTAACTAGTCATTTCAATACATAAAATAGCTTATAAGGAATATATATATATTTCTAAAATAGAAAATATTATATATATAAATATTATAAAAATATAAAAAAATATTATAAAAATATATAAATATTATATTAATTATTATATTAATGAACATTATATTATTCTTTAATGGCCCGACTTAAAAGTGAATATGCTAAAACATGAGCAACGACTATTTATAATCGTTTCTATAAAAGGATTAATAACGAATTGAAATCTTAACTGAAGAATATCCTAATTTTGTAAGTCACTGGTTATAAAGCCAGTTGTGAATTTATGTGAGTTGGCAATCGACTTAAACTCGTCAAGCAAGCATATTTGTTAACCAGCAAGCACCGAAAATCGGATGTTGATTTAATTTACCTAGCACGAAAAAGCAGTAGCTTGTGAAATTAAACAAATTATCGCCGTCAAATAGTACAGTGTCGACTTTGATAAAATAAATCATATAAAAGAAATCATTATAAATTTGCATGAGCTGCCATTCAACTCACAGTTACCGTAAGCTCAAATTTTTTAAGCTATTTTATATACTAAATATCAGATCAGCTAACTCAGTTAGATCAGCTAACTGAGTCTACGTATTATTTTATAAATTAAAAAATAATGCTAAATAATTAATAAAATAAATAAAATAATAAATAAATAAACAATTAATAAATAATAATTGTTATATAATTTATATAAAATCAAATAAAATCAAATTTAATCAAAAAAAAACAAATTTAAATGAAATTTGAAATAAAATCAAATTTTTATGTAACGACCTATAAATAACAGTCGATGCATCAGAACAAAGAATAGAGGTCATCAAGAGGAACTGCTATGATGTCAGGTTTTTGGGCTCTATAATATTATTCTAATACAAAGTAAATTGTTTATTATCTATCCACAAAAAAAATTCTGCTTAATTGTTTAAATTTATTTTTAATAATATTTTGTTGTTTGATGCATTTTACCATTTGCTGTTTGAATTTATTTTTATAGTAATCCAGTTAATGTAAAGAACTGCTTCACATCGATGTATTCCAATGCGTTTGCGCTAATGCATTATGTTGTTTGACCTCACATAGAGCATGGTATTTATCATAATTATCTTGCACTAAAGGAAAGCTCATGCATTTAGAGAATATTTTGAGACGAACAAGTAGTATGAGGTACATCTCGAGAGTAACGAAATTATGTATTTTCCGCCCGTGCTTGCCTTTTTTATCTTGATTTGTTAGCATAATTTAAATATACAATAAGAGCAATATTTAATTGTTCTTTCTTAAAGCGGCCATCTTAATAGTTAAATACAAACTTACATCAATATAGTTTAAAGTTAATTTACGTTGATATTGCTAATAATAAATCTATAAATATTAGGATAGTAATATTTATAAGGTCCATTTTAAAATTTAAAAAGAAAATTTTAAATTTTAAGTTAATTTGATAAATGCGATCTGTAACAGAGTGAAAGTAGGATTTACAAGTAGTATTTTCTCAGTCGAACTCAATGCATGTCTAAACCACCTCAGTTGTTCAATTTCAAAGTGTAGAAGCGGTGGCCAAGCTGCTTTGAGGGCGTTACTGTCAGACATACTTCGATTTTCAGCCTAAGATTAACAAGTTCTATTCCGTTATACCGCGAATAAAACCCATTTCGGTAGCTCGTGCTCAAGACGATATTTAAATTGACTTTTTAATTTAAAGTAAATTAAATTATTACTTTAATCTTTTAAATCAGAGTAATACATTATTATTCTTGATGCATTATAGACTAACCTGGATATAATTCGAATAATTTGATTTTTTTCCTGTTTATAATCAGCTAAAATTGTATATAATTTTATATTAAAATTGTATAATTTTATATTTAGTATATAAAAAAGTTTAAGCATATTTCACTTAGCAATGCCCTATTTTATAATTACTTATTTAATTATTTATAATTATAAATTTTATTTATTTTTACTTTAAGGAATTTAAATTTTAAACTTTAAATTTTAATTTAAATATTTCATTAAATTTACAATATTACAAAATTTTATTATCAAAACTGGCTATACAAAAAATTTAGTTACATATTTAATTTATTATTGCTTGTATTACATAACATGTAGTGTCATAATAAATGTCAATTTCAGGTAAACAACTTAGGTTGCTATTGTTAAAATACCCTCTTAATATTAAAACTCAAATTCGTTTTTCAGGTAACGAAAGCATAATCAAAATATCATTATCAGTTGATAACAAATATTTTCTAGCATGAAGTCGATTATTTACAAGAACATTATGTACTTTCGACGACGCTCGCTAAGTCCTAAATAAATTAGATATTATCTCCAGGGTGGAAGTTCCTCCAAAGGTTTTGTCCGAATTATTTCTTTTATCTGTGAATTTCGCTTGAAGGCCTCTTTTGTCTGTAGTTCCATTCGCTCAAAGAAAGAAAGAGAACGCTTACTACTGCTACCAGGTTCACCGATACGACTGATAGAACACGTTCTAATGGTGGAGTGATTTGTCATCCTACTACGATTAGCCATGAATGATTCTAAATTGCAACTTGTCGATCGGTGAGACTGTCGATACGACGATCTAGACGCAATGCTATTAATTCTGCTTCTTTGATTACAACAGTTACTTGTACGCTCATGTCTGTCAACAGTTCGTCGTTTACTGGGAGTAGCCAATTGATTTAATCTCTCATTTAAAGTGGAACTAATCCTTTTATGACTGGATGGGTTGCGTAACTTGGTTTTAGAGGTTTTGTCTAAATTTATTGACACGGAACTTTTACCGCGATCCGGAAATTTCTGAACTCGCTTGATTTTTGCTGATTGTTCGTTAGCAATTTCAATGCAATGCATATTGATCTTTAATATATTCTCAGTGACAGTTTTTGATCTCTTTGGATCCACAGCAGGTGCACAAGTCAATCTACGCAACCAACGTTGCTTTGCTTTACGAAATTCTTCAATTATTTCTTCATCTTTATCACTTTCTGTAGTCGAGTGAAGAAGGCTATCAATCTCGTGGTCACTTTCATTCTTAAATCTTTCATGGCCTACAATGGCGTTGTTTTGTTCAATTTTGATACTACTATCCTCATCGCTACTATTCACTTCATCGATACCAGAATTATCGATCTTCATAGTATCATCGACGACCTTTATGACGTCATTTTTGTTCGTAGCAACGTCGTTAATAACGTTGTTCGTGGTGACAGCATAACTTTTATTTATTATTGCAATATTACCACTGATATGACCCAGAGCTGTATCATCATCGCCTTGTTTTGCTGTCTTGGTATCCACGGTAATATCATTATCGCGATTAGTATCCGAGCTAATATCATTATCTCGATTAGTATCCGGGGTAATATCATTATCGCGATTAGTATCCGGGGTAATATCATTATCAACAATGACATCGCTTTTCTTTGTTATATCAATATTTTCATTTGTAATGTTCGGATTTGAAACAGTGTATTCCTGACATTCAATTTGAGAAAGTCGACTGATGTTAGAGTCCTCTTCTTCGATGGTCGATAGCACATCTTGTTTTAATTTTGACCAATTGTCGAGTTTTATAGGACTCACATTACACCATGGTTTTGTACGTTCTAACCAGTAATTTTGTTTGACAAAAATATCCTTTTTAGATACTTTAAGATCGCGAGAACTCTGTCGATTATTGTTCAATGAGGTCAATTCGTGTAAATTTTTAGTTTTCTGTTCATGCATATTTATCGGAAATTTTATGAGTGAATGTTTATCTGATTTAAGTCCACGTGCATTGGCTGTGTGTAAATTATCAAATTTTGACGAAATCTGTCCATATTTTAATAAAGTAGATGTTTTGTTGTCGATACTGCGTGTAATTATGTCGTTCGTATTTTCATTGGTACCCATTTAGAAAACAATTTATTAGATATGTGCTTATCTAAAATATAAAATTTTAAATTAGTTTTAAATTACAATAAATTTTTAAATTAGATTGGTTTACGATAATAAATCAAAAGATATTTCGTTGTCTTAATTATATCTCTAAAATCAAAATTATTGTAATAATGTACCTGAAACCAGAAGCAGCAGCTTTCGAAAATTAGTAATAATAAACTTTATTTGTTATAAAATGTATTATCAATTTTGTAATTTATATTACTTTGTAATATTATTTATTACACGGTAATAAATAATATTACAGAATTAAATAATATTTAATTAAATAATATTTCAGAATTTTTATATTAAGACACATATTCCTTTTCTTGATAATTCTCGTCCTGTTTACTGTTCCTTGCGTTCCTGTAATTCCATCCTTTTACATGTCATAAACTACTCTACCACCTTTGGATTCCGCTCCTTCCTGGTGGCTGCTCCTCTATCGTGGAATCATCTGCCCATTTATATACGCCAATCAACTTCCCTGCCGTGCTTCAAACGCTAAATCTGATCCCATTTAAACAATTTATCTGCTTGACTTTTTCATTTTTTGTTAGTGGTCATGTAAGCGTGCAGCTGGCACGCATTTGCCACGTTAAATAAATTTGTTCAGCATAGTCCGCGCCGATTGGATTCTTTGGAGGGTGAAAGACCCCGGGTGGTTCAGTCGGAAAGCGGCGTGTTGGATCGGTTGGGGGCTCAGATTTCCATGGATCTGATGCCGTAAAGAGGTTGCATAAAGACTACATGGCACATGGTGATGACGAAGATGTTGAAGATGATTTGAATTGGTTTTGTTGTTTTCCATTAACACTTATTTTTGTTATTTTGTTATTTAATAAAATCTTATTATTATAAATTTGTATTACTATATGCTTAATAAAACGTTAAGTTTCTATACCCATTTATGTTCTTCATATTTTAAAACCTCATTAGAGTAAGGTATTTCCATGCTGCATAATTTAAAATTTTATTGCCTTAAATTATAATTTTATTGGCGTTAAAATTATAATGTTCAGAAACCTGCGTTTTTATCAGCAAATTAACATATATTATCTAATAAATGGGTAATGTATGATACCCATTTGGGTATGCAGTGCAAAGTAGAGGAATAGGGGTCAAAACCTGATAATAGCAGTTCCTACTGATGACCTCTAATTCTTATTCTTACACATCGTCTGCTATTAGTCAAATCATAAAAAATTAATTTTAAATTTCAATTTAAAATATTAACCAAATATAAATTGTATAAAATCTTATAATTATTTATTATTTATAATTATTTATATTTATTTTTAATTCATATATAGTTTAAAATATGTGGACTCAGTTATTTGATTTGATCTACTGACAAGTTATTATTGGCATATGGACTTTGTTTCCCGATAATATAACCTCTGTCAGAAATATTGAAACTATGTAACATTGATAAGACATTGTTATATGCTAATTTTCAAGTTTAATGATTTCCTTCGACTTTTTCTTAAATAGGAGAATAATTATTTACAAAATATTATTAAAATATTAAATTTATATTAAATATTATTATATTTAAATATAATAATATTAATTATATATAAATCAACAAAATATTATTAAAATAAATTTAAATTATTAAGCAAAAAATCTTACATAAAATCTTATATACTTATTCATTGAATTTATTTTTATTTATATATCGTATAAAATAGGTAGACTCAGTTATTTGATCTAATTGATGCAGCCATCTCTAGCGAATAACTAATTTCAACTTGAATACAAATTAAAATTTAATATTGACTTTCAGGAAAAATAGAATCCAATATAACTGCTCTATTGGAATAACGCTGAATCGACGAATTATATAGTTGCTTGGGATTTCATTTTTTGTCATGTAAAATAGTATTCCTCTGTTGGCTCAAGATACATCGTTGAGAAAAAGATAGCACATACAAAAATATAAATTAAAATTATTGTAGGGTTCAAATTTTGCGCTAATAAGGAATACTAAATTGGTCGTTGAATGGGTTGATTATGCTAGCTTTTTAAACTGGTCACGTTAATAATTAGATTGGAAGGATTGTGATCTATTAAATCCGCTAGCTCAAGCAGATCCAACAGCTTATAATATCTACATGTCGAGGCTGGATCTGTCAATTTGGTATGCTTTGCTTTTAAAGCCATTTTATTTAAGGGCAGATAGTAATGACTGTGATCTATTAAATTTGCTAGCTTCTCTCGATTAATCGCAATTCGGTATCTAATTTTTTAAAACACCGGCTGAATTCGATTAATAGTCTACTTATTCGGTCAAAAATAGGTAGTATATGCATGGGAAATTAAGAACGACAACTGATGTACCCTTATTCTTTCTTAAAAAGCCTAACAATTTCGGACAGATGATACAGGTCCAATATGTTGTCGAATCGTCAAAAGTTTGTTACTGAAATTATATGAAGGTTCAATTTTGATAAAAATGCTAAATTCAAACGAAATAATAATGCAAGTCGTGACTGCTCAAATTGAAATTTTATCATAGTAAAAATAAAAAGTTAAAATAGCCTTATCTACGATATATCTTAAAAATGAATAATCAACTTTATAAACCATTAACGCGCCAACTTTTATTGATTATGATAGTATAGCATTAGTGTTGCAACAATTCGGATCAGTTCATTGAATCTACCTACGTATTTCGTACTTTATATAATTAAAAATAATAAATATTTCAAATTTAGATTTACATAAAGCAAGAACTAAAAATAGCAACTATTTTTATGATTTAACAAACATGCGGACGATGTATCAAAATAAAAACTAGAGTTGATCAAAAGGAACTGTTATGTTATCAGGTTTCGGCCTCTACTCTTTGAACCAACATAGAAGCAGGACCAAATACGTGCCAATGGCGTATTTCCTCTGATGAAATTTGATTATATAGTGCATCTTATATATTATTTAATCATATAATACCAATATCATACCAATTTTTATGCTATTAATGGTATACTTCTGATATTGGTGCATAATGCACTGAGAACCTATTGTACGCTAGCAATCAACGCTTTTAAAATTAATCAAAGCAATTTAGTGACAATTAGAATCGATTAGATCCGTGGTTCCCAACCGGTTTTACACGGCACACTATTTAGCTCTTATAATTTTTGCGGCATACCATCACAAAAAAATACTTTCTCTCCGTTTGCATTTTTTCAAAAATGAATACTGACCTTTCTTTACAATTTCTTTCGCGGCACACTTGTTGAGAGCCACTGAATTGTATTGTCAATTTATAATCAACAAGAAAGAATTATTAATAAAGAATTCAAAAAATTATATATTCATAAATATATATTGTAACTTATTATTTAATATACTTTGTATTAGAATAAGATACTAGATAGTTTTATCAGAGGAAATACATCATTAGCATGTATTTGGCCCCGCTGCTATGTTGGGTAGATGAGTTAGGGGCCGAAACCTGATAGCATAGCAGTTCCTCTAGATGACCTCTAATCTTTATTCTGATACAACGTCTGTTATTTATTAGTCAATTCATAAAAATGACGTTTATTTTAAATTTCAATTTTTTTAACTTGATTTAAATTATAGGAAATCTTATAACAACTATTTTATTATTTAATTATTAAATTTTGATTTAGCATTATTATGTTTTGTCTAGTTTATAATTATATTAAATACGTAGACTCAGTTAGCTGATTTGATTATTATGAAAAAATTATCATTTTTAAATATCTCATAAATTTTTATATTTGAAGATATTTACTTATTCAAATATATGCCAAAAGGCGATACAGATAGAGTCCAAAAAAGCAAATAGTCATTCAACGAAGCCGTGAATATCGTAGCTAAATAGGACAGTTCATCAGATGTGTTGAGTGGTGGAATTGTTCACGATATTCAATTTGCAGCATCGTGATTTTAGCGTGCTTAAGTTGGGGGGAAGCAACGACTTTCTCGGGCAGCAAATTCCACATGTGAATTCCCCTCCTCGACAGTCTAAATATTTTCAGTAATTTGCCAAATCGAGATTTATACAAGACTACTATGTTGCCGCAACATACCTACTCGACTAGTTGGTACATCGGTGGGATAACCCATCACACCATATTAAAATACAGATGATATGATCTGTATTAAAATACAAATAGTATGTCCTTTGAAATGCTGATTGCCACTCATTTCAAAAGTATATTAATCAAGATTATGCTAGCAGAGCTGTCAGTTTTTACTAAAAACCTTGTTTTAACTACTAGATAAGAGTGCCAGTTGGGAACCTTAAAGTTAGTGGATATTAAATATAAAAAATGCTGTCTTAAACTGATATAACTTTCTGCTTTTTTGCCTATCAAACATACATGATATTTAAAGGATCCCGCGATGTAGATAAATCGGATAAGTTTACTGATTATGCATATGTTATACAATAATCGAAGTCTTCTATAATCGAAATCTTAGCAACGCCCCTTACCGATTAAGAATTTAGAATTATTATAAGATTGTGATTAGGCCTACAAATTGATCCAAGTAGCCACCATTATTGTCAATGTTTTCAGACTTCAGATGCTGAGGGGTTCCATGCACTAACATGCAGTTATGGCGATCATAAAGGAATGCGCCATGATGAAATACGTGACGTCGTCATTCAGGCGGCACAATAAACAGGAATGCATGTGAACTGCGAGGTTTGCAACCTTATCCATAATCTACAAGACGGCTAGCAGATATCCTGATATACGGAGATCCTTCAGATGCGATTAATTTGCTAAGGCACGTCCACTACAGAAAGTATATCTTCGCCAGTAAGCTTATGTGCCTGGTTACACAGCTGCGCAAAACGCATCGTCAGTCAAAAATAGGAAATATCGACTTGAAGTCATCGAAAATTATGGCGGCTGAAATTCGGAAGGAGACAAAATAATTAGACGGATCGGGCGATCCTTAGCTTCCAACCATCTCTACCATATAGCACCGCATCCGCAAGACTTTTTTAGCGAATCTCAATAGCACTAATGAGAGGGAATTCAAAGGATATGCTATATAGCATTGATCTTTTGAACCGAACGTACTACGAGATAGAAACCCGTTTGTAGAAAACTCAACATAGAGAATACGAAACAATACTTGATGCTCCAATTTGTATCAGTCATGTGTTCCCATCAACTACATACAAGCAATGGAAGTGTCGAGTATTCATATTAAATCGAGTTTCATCTCGAAATGTAGTAGGATTGGGACCACGCGATTGGGTCTTTGGTAATTCATAATCACAAAGTCAGCTGTCTTTAACGTTTCCGAAGTGACAAATATATAAAGAATCGCAAATTTTGGTGAGCTGGTTGACAGTTTGGCAGACGAGGTCAGGCCGTTTTCAAACAATCCCATCACACGTCGGAAGATGAAAAGATAAAACGAGTAATTCTCACATCCACGACAGTTGCAGGGGCCTAGGCCATTCAAAACGCGCAAGAAGCCAAGCGGACAACTTCATTTCTATCACAAGATGACTGCAATCATGATGTAGAAGGCATTTTAAATTAGGTAATCTTGATATGAGCTATGCAGTACCAGAAATAAGAACAAAGGAATATCTGGAAGCTTTGAAAAAGCACAAGCGTATCGGGTTTGTTAGCTTCATTAAGGATAACTCATCGTTAACATACGAATCCGTGTATGATCAAGCAGAACGTTACTTAGGAGAACCGTTATTAGTATCGATTCTGACCGATAAATTAATAAAAAAAACTTTTATCTATCAAAGATAATGTACAAATGATGGTTTACAAAAAGTTCGATTAATTAGAAGCAGTAATGGAAAGATAAGCAACGTGAGATTCAGTTAAAAATTTTGTGAAATTCAATATTGTTCCGTTGCTCTCACATTTTAATGCTGAAGTTGCTAAACTTATGTTTGATATCAAAGTATTGCGCCGCTCGCTCAGACGTGATATCCGCTCGCTCAATCCGTCCCTCCGTGATACCTATCGCCGGTCTCATCTCCATCTACTACGTACTAAATGCAACACCTTCTGGAAGCATAAAATCAACACTTAATTAAACTCTAAGTCTCGCTGGCATACTTTTAACTCAATCCTTTCTCGCTCCTCTTCATCTTGCAACATCAATCCCCATGATTATTCGTCATTTCTTCAGACAAAAATATTTACGTTGATCGCTCACAACCCCGTCTCAATGCCATATCACTGTTACTCGCCTAGCCTCATCCTCCGGAACTCTTTCATCTCCCTGTATTACTTGCCGAAGTCTCATATGTCCTCATGTCCTTGCTCAAAAAAACCTCACCTGCCGATCCTCTGCCTAACCCTATAATTAAATCCATATGCTCATCGATATCACCTTTCCTCACCACCTTGTTTAACTAGTCCATCCGCAGTCGTATCTTCCCTTCACACTGGAACTCCCCCACCGTTAGTCTCCTCCTAAGAAACAATCACTCGACCCCTCACTTCCTTCTAGCCATCAAAGAAGCTAGAAGGAAGTGCTTTTAGAAATGCTCCTAGAAGCATTTCACTCCTGCCTACTCTTTCCAAGCTGTTAGAGCGCCTTTTCTTAATGCAGATCAACGTTTCTCTCTTCATCCAATCTGTACCCTCCTTTTCAATTAACTTTCCACGCTAATCACTTCACAGAAATCGCATGCATGAAAGTTTACAACGACCTACCCATTTCTAGTGACAAGGCTCTATATAGTGTTATCATCTCCCTCGACTTTACCTCTGCCTTCGCCATCGTCAACTACTCCATCCTCCTTTCTCGCATTCGCAATGATTACGGCTTTTCTTCCTCTTCCGTGGCATAGTTTGCTTCATATCTATCCGACTGTTCTTTTCACGTCTGTTCAGATTCATCATCCTCTCCTCCCATCCCTATTTTCTGTGGGGTCCCACACGATTCAGTCCTAGGTCCCCTGCCTTTCTCTCTTCTACTTTGCGATATCTCACAGTTTATCAAACCATACTCCTTTAACGTCATGCAATACGCCGATGACATCATCATCTATGCTCATGTACCCGCCCATCGCATACACGATATCAGCATTTCTGTTGCCGACTGTATGTATTCTATGTACAAACGTATCTCCCATCTTCGTCTCGTTCTAAAACCATGCAAGTCCAAACTAATGTGGATCCTCCCCCGTCAACCTAACATATCTCCTACCCTGTATATTTTGCCTCATCAATCATCCCCATAGTCCACAGTCTCACCTTCTCAGAATTTCATTTCGATGATCACACTTCCCTTAAACCCTTCGTCCGTTACAAGGTCCGCTCGTCTAACTTAATTTTCTGTGACATCCGCCGTGTTCGCCCCATTATTATCGACTTTCATTCTTGTATATCTCTTCCTTCATCGCTTCTCATTCCTAAAATCGATTACTGCCTCAACCTTTTCACAAACTCTACAAAATCCATCACCATACCCCTACAACGCATCATCAACTCTGCCGTTCCAGTGCCCCTACGTCTCCGTCGCTTTGACCACACATACACATATCTTTTCCAACTCTCCTGGCCCACCATCCACGTACAACTCCGCCGTCTTCTCGTCACTTTTCGTATCATCGCTGTCGGTTCCCCATCGTTCATCAACCTCTTTTTCTTATACGACAATCGCTCCACCTCTTTATCGCTGCGTTCCCGTCGTTTCTTCTTATCCATGTTCCCAATTACTCTAACATCTACGGTCTCCGATCCTTCATCGTCGCCGCCACACTCGCCTTGAAATAGCTCCCTTTTGACATCGGCCGCGCTCCCTCTATTACATTCAAATACCGCCTCCATACTTACCTTCTCGACACATGAGTTTGATTTTTTCGTGGTCATGTAAGCGTGCGCCGGCACGCATTTGCCACTGAAAAATAACTTTTTTAAAGTGAACGTTCTTGTGTTTGATGTAAATTCAACTAATCCACTGATTGCCAGTAAAAAGGATATTATTGATAAATTCAGAAATGTTTTGTTAGAAACCGCAAAGTCATTTCGCTGGACAGTTGCATTTGCTCATGTTGATAGTGACCTGGAAGATCTTTCTCATATTTTAGAACTTTTCGATTTAAGTGCTGCCCAATTACCAGCCATTCGTCTTATCAAGATTAAAAGCGATTTGATTAAATATGACAATGAGAATGAAATAAGCGCCGATAATCTAACGCATTTCGTTAGATTATTATAAATAAAGATTATTTTACATACAAAACCACCATGCACCAAATAAGGAAAAAGTTTTTATTTAAAACGGACTGCGGGATCAGCATCATTTAGCAAACACCAAATTGTCGCCTTCAAACTGAGTTAATCATGGTCTCTCACACACATTTGAGTCTAGTCGTGGCGGAAAATTGTAGGTAATCTCGAAATAAGGTGCTTGAGAAACATTAGTCTTTGCTCATGGGTACGTGATCTAGAAAAGAAGACGAATCCCGAGATTGCCCATGTGCACCATATGCGCACCTGAACACTCTCTCTTAATGACATATGCTAGGCCAATTTCAGGGCCTATCTAGCTATCTTCGTGATACATTTTAATCTAGTCAAGTCTGATCCGGCCGACCATTTAACCGTTATGGTGAATCGCATGTATCTTACTCGATATGTGAAGACTGCAGTGGTTGATTCCTCAAAATGGAAGAGAGAGCAAAGATTCCCAGTCTTTTTTATTTTTCTTCGTCACCATGATGCCATTTGAGTCCACCATCTGCGATTTAGAGGAGTTTAGAAGAAGACTGGATGGGGATAACTAGTCTTTAAATCTCAAAAAGAAGCGGCTTATGTCCGAGACTATATCTTTGCACTTGAGTCGAGAATACAGGGATGTGGTATCATCAGAGTATACCAATAGATGTTGTTCGCGTTTGGAAGGTTTGAAATGTACAATGGAGACAGCAAGGTTTAAGATAGCAGAAGGCAGAGAGCCTTGAAGCACACCTGTAACATCCTCTACAACACTTCAATCAGTGAGGGTTGTAGAGGATAATATAAAGTCGACGGCAAAATGTATAAAATTTTTTATTTTTTATATAAATTAAATGCCATGACAAATCAAAAAGAATGTAATTTGTAACTACTTCATGGCACTTTAATATTTTTATTAATTGTTTCATCAATATATTAATAAATTAATATTAATTTATCATTCATTATATTAATATATAATTAAATATTACTATATTAATATTTAATATTAATATTAATATATTAATATAATAATAAAATTATAATTAACTATTAATTAAAACGTATGATTAAAACTTATTAAAATTATCTTATGATTAAAATTAACTTAAGTTACAGCAACTAGCAAAATATAAAAATAAATTGGTGTTTGTTGATTTTGTCCAAAATTCCAAATTTTAAAAATAGATAAAAATCTCTCATTTTTAATCGTAATTTATTTTTCTATTGAATTAATTCAAATATACTTATGATAACATAACGCATGGCGGGAATTCAAATCTGGATGTACTAGTTTTACTACATTGAGAGTAAATTACAGAATGACTCCAAATAAAAAAATTAGTAAATTAAATAATTAATTAGTAAATTATTGAATGGCTCCAATAAAATAATAAATTTTTCAAATAATGAACAGTTATAACTAATACGTCGGTTAAACGGTAAATATTTATGATAAGCACAATAAAATAAAGTGTTTGTTCACTAAATTAAAATATGTCATCTACTGATTGATCAAGTGTTTTAGTTAAATTATTATGTTTTATTTTTATTTTAATTCATTAAGTGTTTTATTTAAATTTGATTTCACTTTAAAAATATATAAATGTAATTATTACACTGAAAATTATATTCAGAAGTTTTAAGCTCTATAACATCGGACATATAAAAATTTAACAATTTTAATTTTTAATATTTACATCAAAGGAATGAGCCTTTTGTTTAGCTTCTATAATAGAAATCTGATTTAAAATTTTCTCCGATACGAATTTTTATAAAAACGTGTCTTTAATAAACTTTGCATTCTATCTTAGACCACAATGAATCTTCGTGTTGAATTTGGTTTGCATGTTGTTACCTTGCGTCTTCTATTTTATCATTCACAATCCTACTTACACCTTGATTATCTTGATGATTCGCGTTCTGCCCTCTTGGCTCTGCGATCAAATAATTATCTACTTCTCCACGTTTATCCGCTCTCAACTAACTATGGTCTCCTATCTTTTCTCGACACTGTTCCACTTGCCTGGGATTATTTGCCAGCAAACATCTGTTCTCCGTCGTAGCTTCCATTCTTCAAGCAACGTTTACGTTCCTGCACCATGGCTCCTTCACAATAAATAAAGAGATGCATTAACTAAACATCCTATCCAACTCAATTTTTCATACCTCTCTAAAGAAACCACTCAACATTTTTTTCGTATGAAGCCTTGCCACATTCCACTCATCCCTCTAATCTATAATATATTCTTCAATGTCATCAACATTTTAGTTTACATGCTATTTTTTTGTTTTCTTATTTGCTTTTTCTTTTTCTACGCGGGCTTGTAAGCGCACGAACGTGCATTTGCCCCCTATAAATAAATCAGACTAAGAAATAGAACCGAATTATTCACGCAATATTCAAAGTCGCTACGTATGCCCATTCATCCTTTGTGTGACGAATTACCTTAATAACGGCAGATGCGGTTCGCTCTAATAGAGCTCATCAATACCGTGGCCATAATAATCACATATAGGCACATTAACACACCCTTAAACAGTGTTCAAAGCTTGAAAAACAGAACTACCCTTAATCTGAATCATTCGAGAGAATTTAGCATGCACTCTATGCATGACAGTGCTTATTACAGTTTAACCATGCATCGGGCACTAAATACTTTTTAATAGAAATGCTGTTTTACAGGGATACATTCAAGTGTACGAATATATAAAATATAATTTGTTGTTGCATCTGACATGGGACTTAAACCGGTGTACTCATAAATAAATCACTATGTTTACTTGACAAGGAGGCATAAACATCAGGCAGCATTCTATATATCATAATGGGACCAAGAAATATAACCGAATTATCTTTGTAATATCCAAAGTTGCTACGTATGCCCAGTCATCTTATGTGCGATGACGAATATTAACAACGGCAGACGCATTTCGTTCTAACGGAGCTCTTTAGTATCTTGATCAAAGTAATCGTCCATAGGCACATTAACACGCGCTGAAACAGTGTTTAAAGCTCGAAACTAGAACTACCCTTAATCTGAATCATTCGAGGGAATTTAGCATATGCTCTATGCATGACAGTGCTTATTGCAGTTTAACCATGCATCAGGCACTAAATTCCTTTTAATAGAAAAGCTGTTTTACAGGGACACTTTAAAGTGTACAAATATATAAAATATAATTTGTTGCTACATCTGCTATGGGACTTACACCGGTATACTTATAAATAAATCACTATGCTTTCCCGACAAGGAGGCATAAGCAGCATGAAGCATTATATATATCCTCGTCATACCAAGAAATATAACCGAATTATCTTTGTAATATCCAAAGTTGCTAAGTATGCCCAGTCATCCTATGTGCGATGGCGAACATTAACAACGGCAGACGCATTTCGCTCTAACGGAGCTCATTAGTATCTTGATCACAGTAATCGTCCATAGGCACCTTAACACACGCATAGACAGTGTTCAAAGCTCGGAAAACGAAATTACTCTTAATCTGAATAATCAGAGATTACAGAGACACATTCAAGTGCACGAATATATAAAATATAATTTGTTATTGCACCTGTTATGGAACACACCGGTGTTTCTCATGGCACATTGGTGTGAGGTGTGCCACACCGATGTGAACATGATGCATCGATGGAAGGGAAGTGATTAATAGTCATTAAGCGTTAGTTGATTGTTCCATCAGCTATGAACCCGCTTTCGTTAAAGTACCAAATAAGCAAGATAAGATTGAGCAAAAAGTTGAATAACCCACGTATTAAATAGACATGCACTGGGGTCATAAGTACAAGTGATAAAATGACATTGCGGTTACCGTATGAACAGTTCAGATTAAGCTTAAAATTGTAAGTGTAAGATAAGATCATCACATGCTGTAATGATCACTGAACATCAGCATCATTTAATGTGCTGTGATGTGCTTGCTTGTTTCAGTATACACACCAATGTAGTAACTGGAGAATGCTATTGGCAAAAGTTTTTACAATAATTTCGTTTTTATAAACACTCCTACGCCGATAAATAGGCGGTTGCTGGGTCAACCAAAAAGCTGTTGAGCATACTGATGTTGGATGTAATCCATGCGGTGCATCACAATGTAAATGTAGTGCACGTATAATAGTAACATCGATGCTTGACAGCACAATAAATTGCGTTATTTTACAAATGTGGATTATAATTGCTAAATATTGGGCATTGTGTATTTAGCAACCTACACAATGTGTAAGGTTCAATGCATAGGTAAAACTAAGCGTGCTCTAGGGGATCGTCTAACCAAGATGAAAGCCGATATTAAGACTAAGTGTTTCACTAGTGACACTGATTTGCAACATTCACTAACTAGCAATGTAAGATATGACCCATTCAAATACAACGGTGATACAATTGACGATTGTACTAACGATAAAGAACGCAAGGTAAGAGAGATGCGATGGTTTAGACAATTTCTGACATATATTTCACTGAATGTAGAGCATGTTTATCAGTTGCGTGAAATAAATAGGACAACATTTGAAACAGTACTATCTCTACTATTTTATCTATTTTAGATTTTAAATTTTGTATATTTTAATTATTTTTATATATTACTCGGCATATTATATGTTATATAATATATTATATAAGCTCCTGTTAGGAATCTTACAAGAGTACATATTCTCATATGTTTTGTCATCAAAAAAAGTCATGCACCAGCAGCATACAACTTTATTTAAACGTTTCGACAGCGAGGGCCAGGTGTACAAATTTATTTATAGTTTTATCAATGAAAGTTGAATTATCAATAATTACACCAGCCTGATACAAATAATGTTCATATGAAAAAGTATCGTTCATAACAGCTTTTTCAGTCTACAACATAGAGCAAAATAAAGAAACAAAGATATTAAAATTTTGTTTTTAAATAGTTGATACTGATCCATTATTGGTAAATAATTATTGGAGCTGAATCAAATAAAATAAGAAATTATTTTTAATATTTCGCTAACTTCTGTTAGCATCTTCAGAAAAAAATTTTGATCAAAATAAAGAAACAAAAATAATAAAATTGCAATAATTTCTTTAAATTTTTTACTGTCTGCAAAGGTAATTGTCTGATATCCGCATCCCAGTTGTATATGCTTTCAATGTTAATTTCAAATATTTCTTCTGTCATGAATTGTTCAATCATTCGCTGCTACTTGTAAAACGAATGTCTTTAATTAAAACTAATTGTCAATAAAGCAGACGAGTCGAGTGATCGTCAGCCAACTTTAAAAGGACAGAAACGTAAAGCGTAGGTATTGGATCAGTAACTGATGAGGTTCACTAATACTTAAACGTAGCGTACTGCGGTTGGCTTATATTATTAAAGCAAAGTGCAGTGTCATCGGAAATTTTAAATTGATAACAATGACTGCACAATTAAATTAACTTAAAATTAGGAAGCAAACTATAGATGACTAATTTGATAATAGAAATTAATTGCAAATATATGTAGGTTTTCAAATTGAAGGTAGATCCTTCCCCTGCCAACGCTAATTTAATTTGAAATCATGGATGATTTCAATTAAATTTGAAAAATGTAAAACGAAAGTCTTTTGTTGAATCTAATTGTCAATAAAGCAGATGAGTCATGACTACTCAAACGGTAGATACGTTCTAAAGGCTAACGAAACAGAATTTGCTCAATAAATGAACTTAATGATGTATCTCATTCGACTCAGACCGCTGATATATGGACCATTAACAAACGACAAAATATCTTCCAAGCTATCGTCGTCCGTTTGCTTACTAACTCCTTCGCCATCTATGAATCCCGTTATTGAAACTTCTCACACACTCCTCCTTTAACTACGGATAAAGCTTCCCTTAATCTTCATCTTCCTAACAATGCAAACAGTAAAGGCCTTAATCTCGTACCTCATGTTTCCTATTCCTCCCCACATCTAAATACATATCATACCTCTTTCTTATCTTTACGTACTCCTTACTCTACCTCTACCGTATCACTTCTCAATAATTTACATCCTTCTGTCAAAATTATCTCCAGTAACATCTCCGTTCAACCTATTCAACAATCCACTTCTGTCACACATGCTCCAACCGTATCACCTCTCAATAATTTACATCCTTCCGTCAAAATTATCTCCAGTAATATCTCCGATCAACCAATTTAACACTCCACTCCTGTCATTCCATGGTTTATCTGCTCTTATGCCTCTACTCCTACCAGGTCTGTCTGTCCACTACTTCCACGTAATCGTTTTCCTTCACGCGATCGATTCATTATCATATCTAACTTAAAGCTTCCCGAATCTGATTCTCCTCAATGTCGCCTCGATGATGACGTATCTGCTTTCAGGTCTATCCTCTCAACCATTCTTCCTGATGATAATCCATCCCTCGTTAATAATATCGCTCCTGTATCTTTTATCTTCCCCTTCTGATATTGACCGGCTCAATTTAGCTCGCATTGAGAGACCGACGTGAAACAAACCTCGTATCATCCTTATCAATACGTCAAATCAACGGAAATTTTCACGTTGTACACACAAGGCAAAAAATCCGATGGCGTCCCATCTCTCTCCCTTGTCTTCTTCGCTAGTCGATCTCGCTCTTGGGCATACTTTTCGTCTTAGTTTTTTAACACTCGTTCCATTCTTCATAAAGCTGATATGTTCCTTAATATCTTCGATCAGTTATCTATCGATATTCTCTGTATTACCGAATCCGGGCAATCTGACTCCAACGATCTTGCTATTCGTCGTCTATGTCGCTCTCGTTGTTCTCTAGTTGAATCAGCTCATCCAATTGCCACTCATACATCCACGGCTTCTAACCATGCCAGTATTGTTGCCATTGCTCGTTACCCAATGTCTCTACGTAAAATTAACGTTATAATCCGATACACTTCGTTCGAATTACTAATATGCAGATTATCAACTCCTTTCCCGCTGGAACTTGTGATTGTATACCGTCCAGGTTCAGATGCTCCCTCACGTATGTTCTTTAACGACCTTGCAGATCTTATGTCTCACTGTTCATTATCTTATACTCCTTTTTTGTTCTCGGTGACCTTAACATTCGTCTTGATCGCCCGGCTGACTCTATCACTTTAACTAATCTTTTTTCTGATTTTAACTATAAATTACTTTCAACAAGCCCAACTCATATTCTTGGCAGTGCTCTCGACATCATTGATGTTCCTAACTGCTTCAATGACTATACCTCCTTGTCAATGACTGATCCCAGTTTGTTCGATCATTTCCTTGTCACTCTTACTCTTACTCGTCCCCATCCTTCTTCACCGCATCCACCATTATCCACACCAAGTCGACCCTCGAAACTTTTCGATATCCCTATTCTCTGTACAGTGTTACTCAATTCTTCACTTTTTTCACTTCCTCTTAACTATCTCTCTCGGTGATCTCTTCATTCTGTTTGATTCTAAACTTACGAACATCTTTAATAACCTTCTGCATATTTGACCACGACGTTTTCAGCGGTCACGCCATGTTCCCTGGTTCGATTCAGACTGTAGCCTTTATAAGCGTCGGCTCCGTCACTCTTTTCGTGTGTTTAATTGCTTTCTTAAACGTTATCCAACCTCACTCCCTCCAAATCTTTGTGCTTCATATCTTTATCTCCGCCCTTCCCATCTCATTCTTATGCGACTAAACGTACTCTCTTTTGGCAAAATCATTTCGAGTCATCTTCCAACTCTAAATCTCATTGGAAAATCTTAAACTCAATTCTTTCACGATTATCTACCCCTCGCAACATAAATCCTGATGAATTTTCCTCTCATCTACAATCTAAGCTATCTAATTTAATTTCCGTTCTACCCATATGCCCCTTGTATCCTCTCATCTCTTTAAATACTTCCCTCCCAGAGCAATTCCACCTTCTTTCCATTTCGTCTGACGAAGTTTCTTCGGTTCTTCTGTCATTACCTAATAAAACCTCTCCTTCTGACCCAATTCCCACCCACTTGCTTAAAAATATCTGCTCCTCTATCTTACCCTTCCTAACCACTTTGTTCAACTTATCTATCCGCAGCCGCACATTTCCTTCCTACTGGAAATGCGCCACTGTTTGCCCTCTCTTCAAAAAGCAATCTCTCAACCCTTCACTACCATATTCGTACCGTCCTATCTCACTTCTTCCAACCCTCTCTAAACTCATTGAGCGTCTCGTTCTCAAGCAAGTTAATACATATCTCTTTTCCTCCAACTTATTTCCTCCATTCCAAGCCGCTTTTCGCTCTAATCATTCTACTGAAATTGCATGTCTTAAAGTTTATAACGACTTACTCATTTCGCGCGATCAAAAATTATGTAGTGTCATAGTTTCTCTTGATATATAATCTGCTTTCGACATTGTCGATCACTCGATTCTTCTCCATCGTCTTCGTCATGATTATGGCTTCTCTTTACACACTGTGGCTTGGCTTTCTTCATATCTACCAAAGCGTACTTTTCGCGTTTATTCTAACTCTTCTCTCTCCGATCCTTCTTCCATCCCGTTCAAGAAACAATACAACTAAAATAACTTAACATTTCGACTAGTAATAAATCCACTCATAATGATGTAGGTATAGCATGGCACAGCTAGGAGCCACTGGAGTGCCTATAGCGGTACCTATTTCCTTCTAATACTAATATTAAACCATCTATAATTAGTGATATAAACCTATCTCTAATTTCCCTTTCCTTTAGACATATTCCATTATTTTTAGACCATCTTCATATTGAACTATTGCAATAGTTCCACAATAATTTGTGGGACTTAAGTCCCACAATATATTATAAAGTCCCACTATAATTTTCGATTATTGCATTAGTCCTTTTTAAGTGTTATGTAAAGTATAACACTTGAAAAGGACTATTGCAATAGTCGAAAATTTGTGAACGATAATTTATTATTTTATTATTCATCTCGACGTTTAAACGCCCTGTATAATTTAAGAGCACATCGAATATATCATTGAGCAATAAAAGTATTTGTTTTGTTTTAATGCTGATTAGCTATAGTGAATGCTAGATCGCTTTACAATCGAATGTTAACAGGCTGAAAAATGAGGATTATCACTTCTAAGATTTTCTCGAATTGGACGTCTCCAAACCACATTAAACCGTCGTTCTGAGTGGATGAGAATTCTTTGTTTTAACGTGTCAAAGTTAAAAAAACTTGATATTTAATTTATACTAGAAACTAAAACCACATCCTGATTCTTTTTTTAAAAATTTTGTAATTACAATGACCGTACCTGTGTTCGGAGTTTTCAATAACTAAATTTTAATGTTACTCAACATGCACATTCATTTTTTCAATGATGTTTGGTTTAAAAATTTACTGATCAGCATTTAAAAGTATCGAACCATTTTCATTTAATGTTCTTTGACAAAATGTTTTGAATCGTATTCTTCGGCATTAGATTTAATTCTACAATCTTTCCTACTTGCTAATCCACCAGTGGTATGATTCAAGGTTTTGTCATTAGGTTTTCACTACTCAAACTTCTGTCGATCTTTTCACATTTTGTTTATTCTTTTGAGATTCGTCGTACTGTAAATAAATAAATAAAGATTTTTTTAATAAATGACAACAGATAGCTAATTCTAAAAAAGGAAACATGCTAAAAAGTAATGTTAATGTTCTGCCCAAGTAAATATTTCTTTCATCTTCAGATCTGTTATGGCCTCAGGTCCAACGGGATCTGAGCCCCCCCCAGCCAATCCAACACGCCGCTCTCCGACTGAGCCACTCTGGGTCTGTCACCTCCCGAAGAATCCAATCGAGACGGACGATGCTCGGTAATTTAGGGATGAGGAGCTTAAGAAACCTTAGTCTTTGTTCTGAAGGACGTCCTCTTGAAAAGAAGACTAATCCCGAGATAGTCCAAGTGCCCCAGAAGCGCACTTGGGTTTTCTCTTTCAATGACAGATGTTGGGCCCGTTCCAGGGCCATCTAGCTCTCTTCAGGATACGTTTTAGTCTATCCAGGTCAGCTTTCGCTGACCAGTTCACCGTAATAATAAACCCCAGGTATTTTATTCGACTTGTGAAGGTAGGGAGAGGTTGATTAGTCAGGATAGAAGATAGAGCTGAGAGTGCTAATCTCTTTAGTTTTTTCTTTGTCGCTGGGGCGCCATGAAAGACAACCACCTGCGATTTGGAGGAGTTTAAAACAAGGTTGGAAAAGGGCAGCTGATCTTTTAATCTTGTAAAGAAACGGCTGATGTCATAGACCACATCTTTGCACCTGCGTCCAGAGAACAGGGCTGTGGTATCATCAGCGTATACCACAAGATGTTGATCGCGTTTGAATTTTTTGTAGAGTTCAATGGAGGCAGCAAGATACAAAATTGGAGAAAGTGGGGAGCCTTGAGGCACACCTGTAATAGGGTAGAACTGACGTGCATCAGGGTCGTCTTCATAGAAGAATCGCTTGGTGTACAGCAATATCTCCACCCTGTTAACAATTCTCGCAGGCAACCCGAGGGACCTGAGAGAAGTGACAACAAAAGGAATTGAAATGCTGTCAAATGCGGCAGAGAAGTCAAGAAAAACAGCCACAACAAGCTGATGACTGTTATCTTGACGAAACTGTTGCACTTCACCTATTGCTGAATGGACCGAGCGATCTTTTACGTATCCATGAAAACCATGTGAGATTAAATTTCGCCTACTTAGATGATCGCAAATTTTACGCGAAAGCGCCTTTTTATAAATGGAGATGAGGGAGTTTTGAATCGAAATGGGTCGCAGATCTTTAGAACATGAAATCGACTTCTTTTTTGGTATAAAAACACGACGGCTGATGTTTATTCCAGCAATGTCGGACGGGGAGGCTAATAGCATTGTTTATGACGACCTCCTTGCTCTGACTGTATGTCAAAAGCTGGCAAACACGAGTGGAGAGTGGCGCATGGGTTCTGGAGGTGCCCGGGAGTGTCCCTCAAGAGTTAAGGATATCTGTAACAGATAAGTCCCTACTCCTGAAGTCACACCAAGGCGGGATTGGTTGGGATGATTGAGTGGCTCCATAATTGTGTAGGGATAGTGACTCCTCCAAACTTTATCAAGGCCTATTCTACCGATCCAACCTAATGCTCTATCCTTCCAACAGACAAACTTCTCCTTCTTTAATATCTTCCAGAAGGAAGACTGAGAAGGGTAAAGGCGAGAAATGCTTGCCTTATCCCTACTCAGCTGGATCCTATATCTAGTGCTC
The DNA here is from genome assembly GCA_012934845.2 of Pomphorhynchus laevis. Taxonomy (NCBI): domain Eukaryota; kingdom Metazoa; phylum Acanthocephala; class Palaeacanthocephala; order Echinorhynchida; family Pomphorhynchidae; genus Pomphorhynchus; species Pomphorhynchus laevis. Next base: position 14,117 of record WNNJ02003539.1, on the reverse strand, counting down.
CAGTATTCATTCGAGAGGGCTTGTCTGGCGGAAAAAGAGAGATCATGAAGGTGTAGCATTTTAGCTAGGACCTTGAGTTTTGTTTAAGTGGGATTGTATATGCAACCTTTATAGGTAGTCGAAAGCAACGCGGTAGCTTGCGAAGAGTGGTAGGCATTAAATTCGGTCAAACTCACATTTCCAATTCGGGAGAAGAGTTTGATAGCTGCTTGAAAGAAGGCCACCCTGATGGGATCAAAGTGGAACCTTCTCCTAAGCAACGTATCTTCCTCTAACCGCCAACGAATTAGGTCATGAGAGGTGGTCTGTTTTTGGCGCGACTGCTCAGTACAGATAGGTTTCAACAACCACTTATGTAGCAGTAATATGTCGAGGAGCGAATTAGTTGTTGAGCAATGAAAGGTGGGGGATGGTGGTTTGTGAATAAGATAGTCGTTCCTGGCTCTGCGGTTTGCTGCATTAATCCAACAACCAGTTCTGTCGTTGAAGTCACCAAGTAACATATCATAGCCACTACCTAATATACGATCCAGGAGGTCACGGTTCTTGTGAATTTCTCTTGCCCGTATATAAATATTGGCTATGCTGATGCGTTTACCGTTCTTACAAAGTGATATAGTTAAACAAGATAGGGCTGGACAAGAATAGTTAAGAAGGAGTGAAGATCTTATAGAGCATTTAATTAAGGTTAAAATACCTTGAGATGAAGAGGAGTGAGGAGGGGTTATATACGGAGTGAAGTAGGTGGATATATGCTTGGGAATAAATCGAGTAATGTCCTGGGAGATACGGATAGACCGCGTCTCCTGAAGTACTATAACATCTGCATCTCTACCAGATAAAAGGCTAAGGGCAGAAGCACCTCCCGAATTCCACTGAAGGATATTCAGTGAAAAAGGCTCTTGATTGCTTTGCATTGTGTTAGTTTAGCTGGAAGGGGATTGCCTCACCCTAGACAGAGCTAGATGTGGAGGGGTTACCCCCTCCATCACTAGCGCCGCCCAGAGTGGGTACTTGCCCCCGGGCATTATCGTCATTTCCCTTTGAGATGCTTTTATTCTTGTCCTTCAGCATTTTGCCGATCTTTAAGGGGGAACGGCATAGGCCAAAGCCCCCTCTTTTTCGAAGCTGGAATTTTCGACGAAGGAAGAACCGAGTTTGCTGGCACTGTCGGCGACGCTAGTAGAGCAGAAAGTAAAGATTTCACCAACTCTTCTGTTTGTTTTCTGGACTCTGCCGATCTAAGGTCCATAGCATGAAGTAGTTCTTGGTCAGACATACCTCTACAAGCATCCTGGGGGGCCGATGTCGCGGCACCAGAATAAGACTTGGGTTTCCTTGCAGCAGAATATTGAAACAAACTAATGTACTTCTTAAAGAAGACAAATCTTCTACTCCAGGCTGGGTGGCTCTCCCCACAGTTGGAGCAGGATGGGTGGGCCGTACATTTGGTGTCGCTCTCTGCAGCCGGGCAAGAAGAGGAACTACACACCCCACATGTAGTCGGTAGGGAGCAGCTGGAAGCCCAGTGCACCCACTTATGGCACCGACTACAGTGAGGATAAGTGTACTCCTCACTGTCGACAATTTCGGATTTTAGGTTAAAGCCCATAAAAGGATTACATGTCGTCTTTTCCAATAACTCAGCCTGTCCCATCGCCGCTGAACAAAAACCAATTGTTAACGGGAAGCCGTTTTTTCCTATCAGGGGGCGGAAGTTAGTAATTTTATAAGTTTTTTAGTATCTTAATATCCCCATCATCGAAGTGAGCCGGAAGATTGGCTATTTTCAATGATGCTTGGATGGGTTTTCACTCGAATACGCCCAAATCTTTAAAGTTCGCGTTAAAAAAATCTCATAGCTCTCCAGGAGATCCTGGGATGATAACGATATCTTAATGCCACTGTTGTTTATATCGAACAGTGTTGAAAGTTATTCGGTTGTTCATTTTAGAAACAAATTCCCTGAGAAAAGTGTTGTATAACATGTGCCTCTCTAAAGGCTTTATTATTTTGATAATCCCCAGATTAACAAGTTTGGGGATTGGAGAAAGTAATTCTCCATTGTCAGAAGTAACAGAAGCATCACTTACCTTTGGGCTGTGATGATTAAGACATACATTCACCTTATTTAGTTGAGATTTGGAAGGTTTTTCTATCTTTGCAACGTTAAAATAGAAGTTTCAATCAGAATAGAAATTGTATGAAGTGACTTTTGTACTTTGATTTTGATTTTGAGTCAATCCAAAAGCGATGTAAAGTTAATCCATGTAAGTATAAATACAACAAAAACCTGTCAACTAACTAAGTCTTATACTGTCCTTTTGTATTCATTATTGTATCCATTCCCATTTGTCGTACTGTATGTAGGCTGTGATACATTATATTGATTTGCGTTGCGAACACTGCATCTAACTGCTTGAATCATATGTCCATACATTTAACGTCATGTTGTCCAATTATAAATAAAAATCTAAATTTACCTTGAAAACACGAATCAAAACCAGTTACTCTCATGATAATTTTTGCTGTTTCGATTGATTTTACTTTGATCATTTATTACATTAATTAGACACAAAGTTTAATCGTATTTTTCGTCAAGTGTGACATTATCTGAAAACTTTCGCTTATGTAAAATTATTAAATTCCCCTATTTTTCAGGTTTGACTGACCGGCCAGTATTCTCGTGAATTATCTAAAATCTTTACTTAGACGCCTCACAATGTTTATAAAGTGTAGTTGTAATAATTATTTTTCGGTTGCAAAAATTTGTTTTGTATCATGTTTTTTAATTATTTTTGGCTATACATTTCAAGCCATATTAGTTTAAATTTACACGCTTTGTGCTAATAACAAACAAATAAAACCTTTGCTACTTAGATAGAACTATAATTTTAATTTTCGGGCGTTCTACTCGATTATTACAATCTTCTGTGAAATGCCCATTAAATGCTTATTACATTTATGTTGAAATATACATAACATGTTTGAAGAAATAATTGCGATTTAATAAATTCTAAACAAACACGCGGTCTGCAAGTAAAGCAACATGTTGAACAACTAACAAATCATAAGATCTTTTGAGGAGTTCATCTAATAAACAATCGAACGACGTTATTAATGGTTTTTCTAACATCATTAGGTGAACTCACCAGTGAAGAAACTGAGCAATCTTATAGATATAACTTTCAAAACATTGCTAAATATGGACCAGTATTACAACTGCCTTTTGATACCATTTATTTAACAATACAGTAGGGAAATTATATGGCTTCGCTGTTTACAAGCCAATTACTACCAATGTCAAAATTCAAAGCATAGAGCCTGATCTAAGCAAGGAGGACGTTGCATTTTCAGATGAATACTATTAGATTTTTAAGTTGTAAAAACGAAACGGTGCTATGAATAGCATTCCAAACACAACAATGAACAATGCTTTGTTTATCTCTAAACGTTCTTGCAATCCATTTATAGGGACTAATCTCACTTTCAAACAAATATCATCCAATGACTATATGTATGGCCACTGTCATAAACTTCACATTCGGGGACATTGGGGGTCAACGGGCAATCACATTAATCGTGCTCTACGTGTATTAATTTTAATCTTTATATTATTAAAACGGCCATTTAACAACACAACTTGCACCAACTGTAAATAATAAATCCATCCGGGTTATTCAAAAAGTATCAGCTTTCCTAAAACTATTATAAAAAACACTTATTAAAATATTTAGTAAACAATACTTACGCTGATTTGCAATGAAATCATAAGAACCAGGAGCGAAACAATCTACTAATGAAGAGACGACACTTGTAGTTAATATAAAATGTGGCAATTCGTTAAGAACATAGAATTTATGGCTAGGAAAATGACGATTAATTGTTTTCACTTCACAACATCCTACCATAGATTACTCATTCAACACCTCAAATAAACGATCCCCCTCAACTACTCCAGTTAATCACAGCAAATCAAATAAGTTCAATTAAGAATGCCGGAAAAATGGTAGTCGTTGAAGGAAAATGATGATAATTTTCTTGCAGATACCACCAACATAAAACAAACTTGTTTTTTTTTGCTATAACACCGTAAGAGTATTAGGACAAAAATAGTCTTACGGCCTTTGGTACGTAAGCATATTAAAGACCGTAAGCGTATTAGTATAGATTTTATCTATATCCTACCAAGTAAGATACATAAGAATCGCGACTTTCTGGATCAAATAGTCGGTAGTGACTATGATATGATATTTGATGAATTCAATGACAGAACTGATAATTGATCAAAGCGGCCACTCTGACCCAAAGTCTACTTGACGCATTTGAAACTCACTACTCTCACATTCTTCAACGCCTAGTCACATCGATCCAAACTTGTTATCATATATCCATTCAACTCTCCAATCATCGACTGATCAATACAATTCTCTCGTCCTGAACTATTCTATCACCTTCCTGTTTCTTCTGACGAAGTTTCAAAAATTACACTAGCGGACATTTTTTTGAAATTATTTTGTTTATTATGATCAAAGCATTGTTTATAACAAATTTGGGTAAGCTGAATCCAAAAATAACAATAGTTATGCCTGAAAAATGATTGTAAAAAATTGTTCAATTTTTAAATTTAAAAGGCATCAATTTATACAAAACTTTTGACATTTGCGATTTGAATTATTATTGTCTCGACATGATCTTATCGTTGACCAAATGTAGTCGTTCATCATTGCTGCATCACATCGTCCTTTATAGCGTCGATCAAAACGCATAATGTTCTGATGAAAACGTTCACCTTGCTCATCACTAAATTGGCCAAGGTTTTCCTTAAAGAAGTCAACGTGTCCGTGAAGCATGTGCATTTTCAAATTCATTCTGCACCCAAGATCGCGAAAGTAGTTAATTAATGTTTCTAATAACTCTCTATAATTGTGAGCACGATTATTTCCTAGAAAACCACAAACCATTTCTCGAAATGATATCCAAGCTCTGTGCTCTTCCGAATTCATTGCATTTTCAAAATCCGTGGACTTTAGCATCTTTTGAATTTGCGGGCCGTTAAAGATTCCATTTCGAATTTTTACAAAACTCAAACGTGGAAACATTTGCACCAGGTAGAGCAATGACGGGCTGTCATTTTTCATGGCTTTGATGATTGCTTTACCAATCCTAATTTTATATACAGTGGTGGCAAAAATACTTTTTCTTTTCGAATTAATGAATCACGTGTAACATTAAACGTCGCAAGCGACATATCTTGTCTTGCTGGCCGTAATTGCTTTACGGTTACTTTCGACTTGTGTTTAATTTCCATGTGGCTTATTTAAATCGAGAGAAGGACAAAGGATTCATTTTGCACGAATTTTCGTCAATAGCAAATGGCGTTTTTAAGTACACAGTACTTGAATATCATGAATACTTGAATATTGGCCGATTTCTATTGTCGAAAATTCATTCAAAATAATCCTTTGTCCTTCTCTCAATTTCAATAAGCAACATGGAAAATATTTATTAATAATAAATTATAATTAATATATTTATTACTAAACAAAAATTATTGATAAGTTTTAAGATATCATTTTTTTTCTAAAAACCAATGCGATCTCTGGAATCAGCGTATAAAAATGACTAAGAAACAGTGAATATAAACAAAAATGCTGCCGGCTGGTGTTATCCGTTCATTGCCCAACAAATTTTCTCCTGCCGACCCTCTTCCTATGTACTTACTTATTATTTGCCATTCGGTATCTCCGATTTTGACAGCCTTGTTAATTTCTTCTATCCACAGCGGAACTTTTCCGTCAAACTAAAAATCTGTCATTGTTCGTCCACTTCTGAAAAAACACTATCTCGACAGTTAACTTCCGTCTTCAAATTGTCCTATATATCTTCTCTCAACCTTATCAAAACTCTTGGAGCGCCTTGTGCTAAATCAGGTTAATACTTATCTTCTATCGTTAAATTTATATTCCCCGTTTCAATCTGCTCTTCATTCTAATCATTCCACAGAACTAGCATGCCACAAAGTCTTTGGAGATCTTCTTAATCACGAGATAAAAATCTTTGTAGTGTCATAATCTCCCTCGATCTCTCATCTGCATTCGACATTATATTCGTCAATCATTATATTCTTCTCTATCGGCTCAGTCATGACTATGGATTCTCTAAATCCGCTGTAGCCTGGTTTTCCTCTTATTTATCTGATTGTTCTTTCAGTGTTCATTCAGCTTCTTCTGTCTCTCAACCGTCTTCGCTCACACACGGTGCTTCTCAAGGCGCAATACTAGGCCCCATTATTTTCTCCATTCTTCTCGGTGATCTCTCTACAATAACAGAACACAATTTTCATGTTATGCAATATGCCGATGACATTTTCCTATACTTTTATGTACCCTCTTCACAAATCGATGATCTTGCATCCACTTCCTTCGCTTGCCTTTTATCCGTGTTCCACCACCTCTCTTCGCTTCACCTATCAATCAATCTTGCAAAGTCCAAAATCATGGGATAAGTCCCTCTCACCTCAATATTACTCCACCTACCGTATATATACTCGACCATTCTTCATGTCGTTAATGATATCGTATTCATCGGTTTCATATTATCCTATATCTCTTCTCCCAACCTTATCAAAACTCTTCGAACGTCTTGTGCTAAAGCAGGCTAATACCTATCTTCTATCGTTAAATTTATATCTTCTGTTTCAATCTGCTTTGCGTTCTTATCATTCCACAGAACCAGCGTGGAACAAAGTCTTTGGTGTTTTTCCACTTATCTATCTGACCGTTCTTTCAGTGTTCATTCAGCTTCTTCATTCTCACAACCTTATTTCCCCCACACGTTGTTACTCAAGGCTTCGTACTAGGTCTTGTTCTTTTCTCCCTTCTCAATGATCTCCATTCAATAAACTGAACATACAATTTTCATGTTATACAATATGCTTATGACATTCTCCTCTACTCTAATCTACCCTTCTCTCAAACTTCCCTCTTATCTGTTTCCCAGCACTTTTTATCGCTTCGCCCATTACTTAATTCTGCAAAGTACAAAATCATGTAGATAATTCCCTCTCACCTCAACATTACACCATATATCGTATATATCTACTCGATCATTCTTCCTATCGTTTATGATATCATAGTCCTCGGTGTCCACTTTGACAACCATCTTTCTCTCAATCCATTTGTTTCCGATAAAGTTCGCTTATCGTTCTTGTTACTCCGTGATATTCGACGTATTCGTAGGTTGATCGATGTTCGCTCCTGTATTTCCCTTTCATCTGCCTTTTATTTTCCCGAACTGTTCTCGAACTCTCCTAAAACTACTCTCCAATCTCTCCAGCGTATTGTAAACTCAGCAGTTCGTGTTCTACGTCTCCACTGTTTTGACCACATACATCAACATATTTTCAATCTTTTCTGGCTTCCCACAACTAGCCATCGTATCCAGTTTCGTTTGATTAACCGAACCCATCATTACTGCATCGCAATTCCCCTTCATAGCTACATCTTCCATTTCTCAATGAATCTCGTCCTGCTTCTTTAACCTTAATATCATATCATTCCCGTCTCATCTACACTCCTAATTATTCGACAAATGACCATGTCCGTTCCTGTCTCCCTTTGTACATCCGATCAACTTTCTCGTTCATACTATTAAAAATTCGTCTGCGGGATTATTTTTTTTATCAATTTGATCATTTTCTTTAGTCTTTGTGGGCTTGTAGGGGCACCGTTGGCACGCATTTGCCACTCAAAATAAATTTCTCTTTTTTTGACCTTCCACTTCGATCCACCTCGATTGTATAAACAAACGATAAAAATCGTGTTTTCAATCACCACTCCAACCAAACTCAAAGTCCTAGCTAAAATGACCCCTCCCTAATCTCTCCGATTCATTCAGACAAGCACTCACAAAAAACGTGGAGTTTTCGTCACAAAATTTAGCTGAATAAGGATATGACCAGGATTGCTCGCCTCAATCTCTTAGTATTTTTTTGTAAGATTTTCACGAAGGAGAAGTTTGGTAGTTGGAAGAAAGCATCGGGTTGGATTGATACATTAAGTCTTGACAGAGTTTTAGAGGAATCGGTTATTATTTGTATTCATCACGAAGACTCTGCAAATCCTAAATGGCAATATTCACTTGTATCTGCCATTTTTGACTGACATACAGAGAAAGGGGATAACAATTATTATGATCTTAGCCTTCCCGTTTGATATTGCAGGTAGTTGCATCTCCAGATGAATATTTTATCTAAGAAACATCCAGTTATATATTTTAAAGATATATGGCCCATTTCGATTCCAAACTCCATTATTTCAATTTATGCAAAAGCGCTTGCTAATAAAATTTTGCGATCATTTTGTTACGCTAAATTTGATTACACCAAGTTTTAATAGGTACATTTATGAACGCTCTGCGCTTTTATTACGAAGATGTTCTTGATGCGTGACAGTTCTACCCGATTACTTGTGCGCCTAAAGTTCGTATCCTTCAACTATCTAGTAACCAGTCACCTCAATTATTCTTATAAGACCTTCGAGGCCCACTTAACATCTTGTAGTGTATACTGATGATAACACTGAACTGCTTTCAGGAAGCATGTGAAAGGATATTGTCTCTAGAATCAGCCAATTATTTTTAGATTGACAGTCCAGCTTGCCATTTTCAACCTTTTTATTAATCCATCTAAGACGCAGATGGTATTCTTTCATGGCACTTCTGCAAACAAAAGCAAAAGTTAAAGAGAATACAATCTCAGTTTTTTTCACTACTAGGTAAATCAACCTCCTCTTCCTTTACACATTGAGTAAGATACTTAGGTTTCGCCATTTCGGTAAAATGGGCTGTCAGATTTGACTTGAATAAATTCAGGATTTCCCGAATAGAACAAGATGGACCCTAAAACGGGCCCCGCGTCTGTAATTAAAAGAAAGGGTTTAGGTGCGTCTTTGTTGAACATGGGCCATCTAGGGACTCTTCTTCTTTTCTAGAAAAAGTCCCTCTGAGCAAAGACTAATATTTCTTAGCACTTTATGTCAAATAACAACAAATGGTTTGTAATAACTAACTATTTGTGCACCGCCATTCGAACAACTGGCCGTGTGTGATTCAATCGCAAGGTGTCCCTGTTTGTGTATGCTTGTGCGAAAAGACAGAAGATTAGTATTTTGTAGTAAAGTAGAAATCACTAAATTTTTTCATTTTTTTAATACTCAAAATATTATATGATATTATAATATTATAATAATATTAAGTATTATTTAAAACACTAATATTCTATTATATTATAAATAATTAAGAGATTTGTATTAGTTTTAATGTTATTATAATAATCAAATTTGTAAATTAATAAAATTTATTTTGACTGCTTTTACTTTTAAAATAATGAATTTACTTAACAAATTAAAATTTCAAAAATATTAAAATGAACATTTACAATGATGACAATTGAAGAAAATCTGAGAAAACATAGCTTTGACGGCTTTCTTTTGTTTCCTGGTAATCAATAGCTCTATTAATTGCAATATTCGTTGTAGCTTTTTCTGATTTCATCGAAATTTGCAAATCAATGTTCGATAATTAATGCCAGTTGGAATTTGCATTTTATTCCCGATTTAGAGTGCACACAATGCATATGGCACAAATATCATCTTTGAAAAGAAAAATAGTCTGAAGTAGATAGTTTATTTCAAAATAAAAATAAATTTGTCTTTGAAGGAGGAACGTCAACAATTCATTTAGGACAATAATTTTAAATTAAATGACAACTGTGTCGAAACAAAACAATAGACAAAGAAATAAAAAAATAGCGAAATAACGAAATTATTAAAATTTAATTTAAACTTTTAAGTTATTTAAATATTTTTAATATAAATTGTAGCTACTACTTGTTTAACTGTAGATTTTTGCTAGGTTTGTTGTAAAATAACCTGATCTAAACCTTAAGTTATTTGTTTTGTAAAACTTTATTGTAATCCAAACAAGGTATCTGATAAAACAATTTGTAATTTTGGGTAGCTTTTTTATAAATGTAAAGTTTGTTGCTGTATTTTTAATCTTATTATTCTGATGTATAAAGCATTATTATTAATGCTTTATATTCTGATAATATTAATATTTAATATTATTAATGCTATATTTAATAATTTTATTATTAAAATCGGGAATACTACAGAACAAATTTTGTTGTTCAAGTCTAACGTCACGCTTTCTAAACGAAATATATTTGAACTATCTAATAGCCCATCAATTAAGATCATCTATTATTTATGGTAATATTTATAATGATGAAATTTAGAAAACGTACAGTTAAATTATACCCTGTTTAAATGTTCAAATGTTTGTTAATTATTATAAGTTAGATACGTCTTCATGTAAATATCTCCCAATTCTTGTAAAACTTGATCGATATTGTTAGCAACGTATGGCATTTCTTGACAACCTTGTTATTAGGAATCCGAAGTCTATCCGTAAATCTGAGATGCACATACTGTATAAAAGTTTGCTCCTTTCTGATTTTAACAAAACGATTTTTCTGAGTATCATTTGTGCTTTTTTATCAACAGATCTAATCCACGCGCTCACGAAAGGATAATACATGGTATCTTCTATTTGAATGACTCTCTCGTTGTATTTAGACATTTTCCGTTTGGCGTGATATTCGAAATGAGATTTTGGATTATCAGAAGTATATGACGGAGCAAAATGATTAAAGATAACTATATCCAACAAGGACCGCTCCGTTGAAGCACCGAACAAGCCGTTACACTTTTTATGTTTACACTTGTGAACAAAACTGATCCAAATCAATTTTTATCAACATCCTTGATCCAAATCAACTAATTTCAATGCAATTTTTAAGCAAAACTGTGGAGCAAGTTATCGGCAATTCAAATATTAGCAAATGACTTTTGATTTAATAAAGTGTTCGTGTTGTATTTTATTATGTATTTATACATTTTTGTTTTCCACACAAAGCCGAACGGCTACAATGGCATAATAAATATTTTCAGATTATTATTATAATTATTTAATTATAATAATTTATAATTATTATAATTAGATGTTTATAGTTTAATATAAATAATATTATAGTTTACAAAGTTTATTTGCAAAATTCGGAATTATTTAATTATAATAATTTATAATTATTATAATTAGATGTTTATAGTTTAATATAAATAATATTATAGTTTACAAAGTTTATTTGCAAAATTTGGAATTATTTAATTATAATAATTTATAATTATTATAATTTGATGTTTGTAGTTTAATATAAATAATATTATAGTTTACAAAGTTTATTTGCAAAATTCGGAATTATTTAATTATAATAATTTATAATTATTATAATTAGATGTTTATAGTTTAATATAAATAATATTATAGTTTACAAAGTTTATTTGCAAAATTCGGAATTATTTAATTATAATAATTTATAATTATTATAATTAGATGTTTATAGTTTAATATAAATAATATTATAGTTTACAAAGTTTATTTGCAAAATTCGGAATTATTTAATTATAATAATTTATAATTATTATAATTAGATGTTTATAGTTTAATATAAATAATATTATAGTTTACAAAGTTTATTTGCAAAATTTGGAATTATTTAATTATAATAATTTATAATTATTATAATTAGATGTTTATAGTTTAATATAAATAATATTATAGTTTACAAAGTTTATTTGCAAAATTCGGAATTATTTAATTATAATAATTTATAATTATTATAATTAGATGTTTATAGTTTAATATAAATAATATTATAGTTTACAAAGTTTATTTGCAAAATTTGGAATTATTTAATTATGCAAAATTTATAATTATTATAATTAGATGTTTATAGTTTAATATAAATAATATTATAGTTTACAAAGTTTATTTGCAAAATTTGGAATTATTTAATTATAATAATTTATAATTATTATAATTAGATGTTTATAGTTTAATATAAATAATATTATAGTTTACAAAGTTTATTTGCAAAATTTGGAATTATTTAATTATAATAATTTATAATTATTATAATTTGATGTTTATAGTTTAATATAAATAATATTATAGTTTACAAAGTTTATTTGCAAAATTTGGAATTATTTAATTATAATAATTTATAATTATTATAATTAGATGTTTATAGTTTAATATAAATAATATTATAGTTTACAAAGTTTATTTGCAAAATTTGGAATTATTTAATTATAATAATTTATAATTATTATAATTAGATGTTTATAGTTTAATATAAATAATATTATAGTTTACAAAGTTTATTTGCAAAATTCGGAATTATTTAATTATAATAATTTATAATTATTATAATTAGATGTTTATAGTTTAATATAAATAATATTATAGTTTACAAAGTTTATTTGCAAAATTTGGAATTATTTAATTATAATAATTTATAATTATTATAATTAGATGTTTATAGTTTAATATAAATAATATTATAGTTTACAAAGTTTATTTGCAAAATTTGGAATTATTTAATTATAATAATTTATAATTATTATAATTAGATGTTTATAGTTTAATATAAATAATATTATAGTTTACAAAGTTTATTTGCAAAATTTGGAATTATTTAATTATGCAAAATTTATAATTATTATAATTAGATGTTTATAGTTTAATATAAATAATATTATAGTTTACAAAGTTTATTTGCAAAATTTGGAATTATTTAATTATAATAATTTATAATTATTATAATTAGATGTTTATAGTTTAATATAAATAATATTATAGTTTACAAAGTTTATTTGCAAAATTTGGAATTATTTAATTATTATAATTTATAATTATTATAATTAGATGTTTATAGTTTAATATAAATAATATTATAGTTTACAAAGTTTATTTGCAAAATTCGGAATTATTTAATTATGCAAAATTTAGAATTATTATAATTAGATGTTTATAGTTTAATATAAATAATATTATAGTTTACAAAGTTTATTTGCAAAATTTGGAATTATTTAATTATGCAAAATTTATAATTATTATAATTAGATGTTTATAGTTTAATATAAATAATATTATAGTTTACAAAGTTTATTTGCAAAATTTGGAATTATTTAATTATAATAATTTATAATTATTATAATTAGATGTTTATAGTTTAATATAAATAATATTATAGTTTACAAAGTTTATTTGCAAAATTCGGAATTATTTAATTATGCAAAATTTATAATTATTATAATTAGATGTTTATAGTTTAATATAAATAATATTATAGTTTACAAAGTTTATTTGCAAAATTCGGAATTATTTAATTATAATAATTTATAATTATTATAATTAGATGTTTATAGTTTAATATAAATAATATTATAGTTTACAAAGTTTATTTGCAAAATTCGGAATTATTTAATTATGCAAAATTTAGAATTATTATAATTAGATGTTTATAGTTTAATATAAATAATATTATAGTTTACAAAGTTTATTTGCAAAATTTGGAATTATTTAATTATAATAATTTATAATTATTATAATTAGATGTTTATAATTTAATATAAATAATATTATAGTTTACAAAGTTTATTTGCAAAATTTGGAATTATTTAATTATAATAATTTATAATTATTATAATTAGATGTTTATAGTTTAATATAAATAATATTATAGTTTACAAAGTTTATTTGCAAAATTTGGAATTATTTAATTATAATAATTTATAATTATTATAATTAGATGTTTATAGTTTAATATAAATAATATTATAGTTTACAAAGTTTATTTGCAAAATTTGGAATTATTTAATTATAATAATTTATAATTATTATAATTAGATGTTTATAGTTTAATATAAATAATATTATAGTTTACAAAGTTTATTTGCAAAATTCGGAATTATTTAATTATAATAATTTATAATTATTATAATTAGATGTTTATAGTTTAATATAAATAATATTATAGTTTACAAAGTTTATTTGCAAAATTTGGAATTATTTAATTATAATAATTTATAATTATTATAATTAGATGTTTATAGTTTAATATAAATAATATTATAGTTTACAAAGTTTATTTGCAAAATTTGGAATTATTTAATTATAATAATTTATAATTATTATAATTAGATGTTTAT